>JAQFZL010000653.1:0-14177 GCA_034695685.1 Galumna lanceata
AAGTTATTAAACGTTATTGAGTCAGGCACTTTATTTAACAATCTAAACGTGTCCAATAGTCCCACACCGGTTTCTTTATTTAAATTATATCATTGCAGTTAATACCCAATGTTGTACAGACAGAGACATCGTTAGACAGAGGCATTTAGAGACAGAGAAATAGTTAATTTTACAAAAATTCTGTAAGAATTTTTTTTTTTAAGATTTTGCCAAAACTATATTAATTATGACCATCCATTCAGGATAAGTAGATTTGGTCAAAATATCAGAAACTATTAATGACTATCAATTACTTGTTGTAAACCTTTCTTTATTAGTTTTCTGGGCTGAGTGTCTACTAGTCAGTAGTCAATTGGAGCCCAAGTTATCAACTAAAGATTCAAAACGAGGAAAAAACCACGGAATTCGAACCCATACCCTTCAGCTCACGTCCGACTCCTATGAGGGCTGAGTTCTTAACACTCCTTATTATATATAAGTATTTATTTAAGAAATTAAGTAAAAGGTAATTATATTTATTATTACATTCAATAATTTATAATTTATTCTATAAATTAATTCATATTTAATTATTTATTTAATTTGTTTACTTCTTAATAGATTAACTAGTTCATAATTAAAAATGATAAAGTTGAAGTCGAAATCTGTTATCAAGAAAAATTTTATGACTCATAACTATTCTCAATATGAGACTTTTTTGGCTAGTTCATTTTATTCAAATAGAATAAGTTTTGATGACCATGGTACTTCAAAGTCAAAAATAAGACTCTTTGTTATTTTATTCGTAAAATTATGTTCAGTTGTTTTTGCTTTGCGATCAATGATTAATATTATATTCACTGATGAAAATATACGGAATTATACCTGCAATGCCTATCATTACCTTGGTAATCCAAAACTAATCAATATGGGTCTTTTTGCCGGGGCTCTGTCAGGTTCACTAATTCTTGGTACAACTCAACAATACTTTATATTCAAAGGAAAGTCATATCAAATCGATTATATCAACAAAATTAAAAATCAAAGACTTTATTATAAACTCAACCGAAGTTTTATTAATAAATTCTATCGTAAACTGAAATGGATTTCAAGAGGAGTGACAATACTATACCCGCAAACAATTTTTTTAGTTTTTATACTATATTCTACGCCGACAGTAATCGGATATTTTGACTCAAAATTAGATTTTGATTTATCAGGTTAAAATATAAAATCATCAAGTTAATTAATTATAATTAAATCTTAGGTGTCATTTTCTGGGTTATTGTAATATGTGGATGGTCCTTGGACTTTTATTCAATGATGTTTGTAATGAGCTCGCTCTGGGTCATTTGTATGTTCCATGTTAAGTATCAATTCAAACAAGTAAACCAAGAAATATCTAGATACTCATCAAACAGAAAATACAAAAAACTTCTCACTCTGTTTAAATACCATGATACTATTCAAAGAGAAGTTAAATACCTTAATAATGAGATGAAATATTACATTTACATCTTTTACAAAATTATTAAGCCAGCGTTCAATGTTTATGTTTATCTTGCAATTTCACCTGAAACATATTATTATACAAAGATATTAACTTTAATCCAAGTAATAGTTATATCTCTTCTCATATCAGGAATGAATTTTTTATGCACTTCTGTCACAAACTCTGCTCATCAGTCAATACAAACTCTTTATAATACAGTTTTGTCTAAAAAAGGAAATACTATTCCTTTGGAAATACGGTTGAAAATAATACAATTCATTGAATGTCTGTCCGGACCTAAAATCGGGTTCTATTGCTATGAATTGTTTCCAATGACTTCATATAATTTCAGTGATTATGTGTTGGACTCAATTTATAGTTTTTTACTAATTTTAATGAATCTCCGACGGAATGGAGTCGTTAAGTAAATTATCACTTTTTGTTACAAATAATGGTTAATAAATAAATGAATTATTTTTATTATTTCATTAGAAAAAATAAATTGAGTCGACCCTAAGACTCAATGAAATAATTTATTGATAGCCAATACATATTGAATTTTAATTCATTCTAGCAAAAAAAACTATAGTGTAGTAACTTTTCTCTTGACTTCATTAATTACACTCAAATCCTGAAATGCAATCAAAATAACTGTTTTAAAATTTATTTAACCCTAATTTTAACGAAACTTTTAATATATTTATTATCAAATAATTGATGAATTACTTAAAAATGTTTTGAAATTCAAAAATAAATATTTAATAAAAATGTATGCATTTAAACAAATAACTATAATATGATTTTAAATATAGTGATAATAAATTACAGAAAAGTAATTTTAAAATAATACCAAGATCATTAAAACCTACCACTTTGCGTCTGAATAGTCGACTTTTAAGGTAAAATTGTATTATGAATAATTACCACTTCTTAGTACATCTCCCTTTCAATAACCATGGTCACATTCTCTTACATTATTACCATATAAAAGGTTTCTCTTGTCTTCACACTCGTAATAAACTTTTATTCTCAAGTTTTTGGGGAAAATCAATGATAACTTTGCTATCATTAGAATCAAGTTTATATAGTTTAATGCCGGGTGGTTCTGCTATTTGACCACAATTGCATCTGCTCAGATCATCTTGGTCACAATTTGATTGGCAAACAATTAAATAAATATAAAATGAAAAACATATTATTTGAAACAACGAATTCATTTCTAATGAAATTCTGAATAAACTAGTTTTCAAAACTTCTAAAAGTATCCGGGATATAAGGGATGTTTAAACTGACAAAGTTGAATTTAATAATAATCATAAATTTGTTTTCGGAATTTTCATAATTTATTAACTATTATTCGGCTTTGAATAATAACAAGTGCAAACTTGATATTAAAAAAACTATATTCAACAAAACAACATTGTGCACATCATTGTGAAATTTATAAATAAAATTAATTCATCATAGATTCATTAACAAAGTGGCAAAATTATTCTTCATCTTAATCATATTAAAAAGTATCCTGGTAAAATGTTTAATTACTAACTTCTTTTTTATCAAATGATTTTAAGATCAAATTCAAAATCAATTATTTTTATCAAAATTTATTTATTATAACAAAAAATAATCAAAATTCTACTTTAATTATGAAAGATTCAAAATAATCAAGTAAATTTTACTTGCTCAAATATCTATTAATTAAAGGAGCAATTTTATCAAAATCCAGTGTAAGCTCAGGGTTTCCTTCAATCAATTCGTAATCGACTTTTTCTTCCATACCCTAAAAAAGTATCAAGGTTGAGTGAAATAAAAAATTAGCATGATTATTTATTAACACAAACCTTTTTGGGTAGAAAATATGCATCAGTCATACGTCCGACCATATCCTCGAGTTTTGGTTCAGAATTTTTAAAATCAAGAAGTTTTATGAGTAAGAGTTTGCCACTCATTTCCAGGTACTTCTTTCCCATTTTGATTTTCATTTGATCGACCTTGCTCATTCTTTTATACCTATAAGTTAGGAATAGTTTTGTTCTGTTGAATGAATTCATGAGAATCTCTTCTAAGTCTCGACTGACGAGTGATTTACCGCCGAATTCCTTAATTTCGTCACTTATTTTCAAGAGTTTTGCTTTTGTGCTCGACTTTTGTGAGATATCTCTTCTGATTTTATCCCTAACTATTTGTGGCAATTCTTTACCCATAAAAGAGAGTATGAGTTCTACAACATATTCATCGGAAATCATCTCTTCGTCAACATTAAGGTCTGACAACATATCTATGATAACAGCTCTACCATTAAATGTTATTTTCTTAATGATATTCATTGCAATCATTGCCCCATAAAATTGTCCGATTATATCGTAGTCTCCTTTCGGGTGAAGACTTTTTAATACTTCAGTAAAATGTTTAGTGAATTCTTTCAAAGAAGTCATATCTTCCATATTTTTAGGCCAATTCAGACCAAACACAGGTCTGTCCAACTTTTCTGCTAACGGTTCCAAACAAGAGAATAGCCCTTCCGTTGGGGGCAGAAAATAAATCGGTTTTCCTGTACTGATACTATTCAGAGGAATGATTGAATCGGAGGGTATAATCCATTTAATTTTTGTCAATTTATTTCTGCATTCATTGATATCATTGCCGAAACTTTTCATATCCGTTATCTTTCCGGCCTCGAAGTCCTTTAACAGTCCGACGGGTATTCTCTTGACATCACTCAATGATATTTTGATGTCGTACTCCCTTTTCATTCCCTGTTGGAGTTCCACCGCAAACATTGACTCAATTCCTATCTCTCCGAGAGTCAAGTGATCGGGTGTTGTCTTCGGGTCAATACCTAATGCCTGCCATAATTGGGTACACATTCGGGACTCTTTTGTTTCGCCGACGACTTCTCTTTTAGTTCTTATCTTAAAATAATAATTGATTTTAACGTCAATTGAATTCATGAATAAAATTCAAATAAAACTTACAAATGATGTGACGACAGGTTTCGGAGTTTGAAGTAATTTGTCTAAAATCTCAAGACATGAATTTATCCTTTGTTTCAAAATTCCAGACAAAGAACTGATTTCTGTGTCTGCGATGACTCCGACATCACCGATAGGTCCCCACTGTATTGCATGACCGCTCAGTCCATCCATTTTCCTCAACTCACAAATATGTTCACAAACAGAGTTTGCGAAACCATAGTTGGTTTGACCGGCATTTCCTTTACCACAACTGAGAGACGAGAAGACAACGAAATAATCCAAATCTAAACACAAATCGCGACTAATTTTATCCAAATTCTCAAATGTTTTAACTTTTGATTCAATGGTTTTATTGAATTTATCAATAGTTTGGTTCTCAAGAAGACAGTCATTGAGAACGAGTGCCAAATGAAAGACACCACCGATTGGTCCCAATTTCATCGACTCTTCAATCAATTGTTTTGCGCCTTCAATGGTATTGGAGTTATGAGTGGACACAACTATTTCTGTTTTATAAAAGTGAAAGTTAACGCCGAGAGACTTCATTCGATCCAAAACAAACTTCTGGTAACTATTCTTAATTCCAGTTCTTGAGGTCACAACGAATTTTCTGGCGCCCAAATACAACATCCAATGAACTAATTCCAGTCCGAAACCACCCAAACCTCCAGTTATGATATAAACTTTCTTCTCATCGAAGTATGTCTTTGTAGTTGTCTTAAGTACTGTTGACGGGGAGTATCCGTTGACAACAACTCTCATATTTTCCTCTTCTCTTAATTTAATAATAAGTTTTCCGATATGTTTACCGGTTGTCATATAACGGAAAGCCTTCTCTGCCTCTTCTGCGCTGAATATTTTTCTGTTGAGTGGTTTAATCATTCCGTTCTTACAATTTGTTTGAACCCATTGTTTAAAGCGATGCATATATTGCTTATCAAACAATAGCTTTAAGTCAACGGAAACTCCAATAAAAGAGATATCTCTTAGGAATGAAAACATTCCCAACTGTTTATTCATTTGGAGGTCATATTTGCCGATCTCTACAAACCGACCGCATTCTGACAGACACTCAAAACTCGCATCCATTTTATCGCCAGTCAATGAATTGAGTACTATATTAACGCCCTTTCCTTTTGTCAATTCTATTATTTTGCCTTTAAATTCAATATCTCTGGAACTGAATATTCTGTTCTCAGGAATATTATAATTAGTGATCAAAAACTTTTTCTTCTCTTCTGTGCCGACCGTTACATAGATATCACATCCATAGTATTGACAAACATTTATAGCCGCCTGTCCGACACCACCGGCCCCCGAATGGATGAGCACTTTCTCGCCTTTAATATAATTATTAAAAAAAATATGAATTATTGATTGACTAATAATGATATAAATATTTTTATATTTATAAGAATGCAAAGTATTATAAATGAACAAGCGCATTTTTAATATCAGCCAATGTTAAAATACCTCTTTTAATGTGCGCTCTTTCAATGAGTCCATACCAAACAGTCATATAAGTGCTGAGAATAGTCATGGAGTCATCCATTGACCAGTTGTCAGGTATGGGTAGAATGAAGTCTTCCACTGAACTGATAGAAGTGGCAAAACATCGACTCATTCCATATCCAAACACTCGCTCTCCGGTATCGACACGACGTCCCGCAAACTCAAAACCGATACAACAGTCAGTGAACAGACCCAACATTCCCGTCGATACGCGACCTATAGATTTGATAAATATTATATTAAATGAAAATAATTGTATATTTCAGTGACAGACCTGTCGCGTGCATCACGTCTTTGAAGTTAATGCCAGCGCAGTATATATTGCATTTGACCAAGTTACATTTATTATTCTCCAGGTCATATGTCTCATTATTTCGACTCATATTTTTAAGTGAAAACCACTGAAGACTTGATATATCTCTGGTATAGTTTAGAAAATAGTCATCGGAAAGCGTTTTGTCGTAGTCTTTGGGTAGAGTTAAATGTCTATAAGTGCCTAACTTTCCGTCTTTTATGACATTTACGGCCAAATCATTGGACAGAATCTCTGAATACGGCTTTTGTTTGAAATTAATCGGAAGTCTTATGATATCGTCGTAATTGAAAATACAACGAATAGTCTCTCCTCCCGGTTCTAATCGGAGACAATTTAAAAGACCAATAATACCATTCTTTGAGTTATCACTCGCTATGAGCCAAATGTCTTCTTTAATCTCACTTTCTTTCATTTTTAACATTATTTGTTTGACTTTTTCAAACCATAGCTCACTTTCAGAACTAATTTCAATAATATTCTTAACTTTAGGTTCAGTCGGGGTTTTGTTAACAATTTTTCTGAATAATATCGCCATCGAAGCGATTGAATCACTTTTTCTGCAAATAGTATTAAAACCAATATTTTCTGATTTTTTCACGAATTCTTCAATTCTTTCAATAAAATACTTTTCAGACACTTCTTTGCCATTCATTTTGAGTAAAGCATTTTCAGGTTCAGTCAAACGATAGCGAAATACAGAAATGAGAAAACCATTTGTATTGAGACAATCATATGCTTCCTGAATAAAGTCATCCATTTTTATATCCCAGAGCTCTGGCGAGTCCTTCATTATGACTAAATTAGCCAGAGTTATATCCGATGGAAATTTCGTCTGATTTAAATCCCACTCTTTTATCTTAAACTTCTTCTTCAGCTCAGAATTAATGTTATTCATTGATTTAATGGCAATATTATAGTCGACATCAATCGGATAAATGGCAGCCGAAGCCAAATGGTTGTCCACCTCTTCAGCCATCAGACCATTTGTGAGGTTTATCTCCAAAACTTTAATATCTCTTTTTGGGACATTATTTTCACTAACGATATCGAGAAGAGATTTGATGAGACGTTCATTTCTTGACACAAGACTTATGACATCAGCGAACAAATCGTCTTCAGATTTCACTAATAATTCTTTAATGATTTCCTTAACATTTCCTTTGATCTCATTCTGGTTCGGATCGAAGATCTGTTTCTGTATTTCATTTAAGACTTTTAATAAAATGTGTTCATCTTTTTGTTCGTTTATATACTTTTCAATTAACTCTTCATTTATGTAGCAATTCTTCAGCTCTTCTTTGATTGGATTAATTGAATGATTGACTTTATTGGCGACAGTCGAGCATACCTTAGGTAAATAGACTTTAAAATTAACCTTGATCACTTTAATTAATGCATTTTAACAGAATATCAAATATATTCTATGCATTCATTAAATGATTAAAAGGAACAGACCTTCAAATACTCCAAAATACTCTTTTTATCGCATTCTTCGATAGAATTGTAGTCTTCGTTAGCAATGAATTCATAGGATTCCAGTTTCAAATCCTGAACATTAGATAATCGAGGTATGGGTACACCCATCCAACCTTCCACTTCAATACCTGGCGCTACAATCCATTTGGTTTCTATGTTAGCCATAGATAAGACCATTGACTTATAGATATGGAACTCTTCTCTCATATAAATCTCATAGTCATCGATATTCTTTTCTTCATCAATATCTTCTAGGTTCTTTTCCACTTCATATTTCTCCATAAATTCATCTTCGACAACCTTTTCATGTTCAGTCTTGTTCATTTTAAGTGCCTCATAGAGCACAGATGGGTAGCACCTCAACTGTTTGATCATTACTGGAACACATAGTTTTCGTATAGGTATGGCCAGAGCCACCATCTGAAGAAGGCTGTCCAGGAATGTCACTATATTTCCACTCCACTCGACTTCACCAAACAGTTTATTGAAGTCATTGGTCTTCACTTTGCGGAGTCCTCTGAATTTGGGTCCGTAATCGTAGCCCATTATTCGTAGCTCTTTGTAAATGTCATTCTTTTCTATAATTGTGTTGAAGACATCATCTTTGGACAAATCATTGATCATATTCTGGTAATTAAGTGCATAGTCTTCAGGAGAACGGATTTTGCCCACACATACAGTATTGCCGCTCTCTTCTATCTCAAAATCACCTAGCATAAAAAAAAGGAGTTTATTTAAAAATAGAAAAACCAAGCTCATACTAAAAATTAAAACAAATCAAATAAAGGATAAAATACCTGTTCTTGAAAAATATCGTATTTTAAGCTTGGTTGATTCATCTCTTGAAAGAAATACGGGTCGTCTGAACTGTACGTCTTCGAAGACAACCGGTATTTGATTCCAAACTTTGCCCTTATATGCAGCCATTTGTCTCCAGGCACACAATAAATAGCCTGTTCCAGGAAATAACATTTTATCATCAATAGTGTGGTCGGCTAAATAAGTGTCCAGGTCAAATTGTAAGTTAATATCATGAATCATATCAGAAGCGGTGGCCTTAAAGTGGTAATCCGGCCATTTTCTCAAGAAATAGTTGTCTGAATGATCCCATTTCATGAGTGGACTAATGGATTGGGTGCCCCTCACAACCGGGTAATTCACTTTTGGGTAAAGATTAGAAGTGTTTGGATTTATTCCTAATTCATAGAGTTTTGCGATTCCACTCAAAAACTGTTCGATGTTTGTATCGTTTGAGTTCTTTTTGCTTAAAGATATATAAGAAGAAGTCTCGAGTGTTTCCGATACAACCCGTGCGAAGAGTGGATGCGGTCCGATCTCAACAATAATTGCATTCATTGGCAAATATTTGAGTTTATTATAGAAATAGACGGGACTAATGAGGTTATGGACGAAGTACTCGGCAGAGGCCAACTTCGGTTCGTTATCAGATTCTGAATCAATAACAGCGGTAGAGACCCATCTCTTAGACCTTGACTTCGGGTTCGTTATATGTTTCTTAAGCTCATCACACATTTTCTTAGAGGAAGACATTAGATATTGGCTGTGATATGGGATGTCATGACTTTCCAATTCTCGAGTAAACACTCCTTTTTTGGCCAATTCTTCCACCATTTGTTTGGTCTCATTATATAAACCTTTAATTTGAAAAATTATTTTTATAATAAGAAAACTTAAGAAAATTGATTACCCGACACAACAACCGATTCTTTTCCATTATTACAGACCACAAACACTCCTTTTGGGCACAAATTCTTTGCCTCTTTCCAGGAGAGACCGACGACAGCCATCAAACCTTTTGGTATTTTTTTATCACTTTCTGTAACGACTCCTCTATAATAGGTAACTAAAAGCGCTTCTTTTGTGGTAAAACATCCGTCGGCATAAGCGGCTGCTATTTCTCCGAATGAGTGACCGATAATTCCATCCGGAGTTATGTTAAGAGCAGTCAATACATCGATAAGAGCCAATTGAAAACTAGTGGTCGCACAGAACTTGTTGGTCATCGATGAGAGTGAGCTCTGATCGTCAGATAATAGCAGTTGTTTTAAGTCAATGCCATACGGTTTGAGAATTTGATGGCATTCCTCGATCTTATCGGCAAATATTTTAATTGGCATCAAAGCCTTAGCCATTCCAACCCACTGTCCGCCCAAACCGGGAAATACAAACCAAACGGGTCTTGAAGTACTCTCAACTAAAAGAGATGACTGTCTTTTGTATTCCCTTTTTAGTTCTCCGCTTTCATTGACTGACTCTTTGATAATAAGTGAACCTTTGATTCAAAACAAATAATAAGTCATTTAAATACACTTTTCATTAATTGAATAATTAGTTATTCAAACCTCTTGTGGGAAAACCACATGAATTCAACATTATTTTATATTTCATGGGCTCTGAGAGAAGATCCAGGAATTCATTTGTTATTTTGTTGGGATTGCTTTCAATCCATTTACAGATATAATCGAACGCTTCCTGAGTTCGACCACAGATGTGAACCAAACGTGGAATTGTGTCCGCAATCCTCTCATTGTCGGTACTCATAGTCTTATAATTAGGTTCGAGTAATACATTTGCGTTCACTCCTCCGATACCAAAGTTATTGATTGCAGCGATTCCTTAATTAATTAAATTACTTGAGAATCGATAAACAATAGAATCTATTGAATAGATTATAATACAAACCAGGAGTATATTCCATATTTTCTGTGATTGGATAGAGTGGTGGACAGTAGGCTTTTATGTTGTGCTTAATATTTTCCAAATGAAGACACGAAGGGATGCGTTCTCTTTCATAGGACAGTAATATTTTAACGATAGCGGCTATACCGGAGGCCCCCTCCGTATGACCGATATTACTCTTGAGTAGTCCAATGGGTAGGACTGACTCACGCTTTGGTTTTTCACAGTAAGAGTTGTATATGGCTTTGGCCTCTTGCACATCTCCTGCCTGATAATTAACATGATAATTTATGAAGTGTTTTAATTTTGTTAAAATAATTTACCTTGGTACCGGTGGCATGGGCTTCCATGAATGTTATTTTCAAAGGATCAATATTTGCCTCTTCATAGACTCTACACATGAGCTCTTCCTGTGCTTCAGTAGAGGGGAAAAACATTCCCATCTTTTTATTGCCATCAATATTGACACCAGAGTTAAGAATAGTGGCATAAATACGTTTGGCGTCAGACCGTCTCTGAAGGAACAGACACGACACACACTCTCCCCTCACAAAGCCGTCTGCCTTTTCATCCCATACTTTAGGAATGCCGTCCTTTGCATTAACATTAGTTGCCTGGAATATGTTGTTAGTGAAGGGTTGCATATTGATGGCAAGGCCACCAACTATGGCCTGATTGCACTTCCCTAAAATATCATTTCTAATTATCACCAAGTACATCTTATAAAGTTATACCTAATCTCATATCATTGAGAGCACAGTTAAGAGCGCACAGACTGGCAGAACATCCGGTGTCCACAAAATTTGAGGGCCCTTTGAAGTCGAATACAAAAGACAAACGGTTCGGGTAAAGACATTTACTCGTTCCCTGAAGCCAACCCATCATTTCAGTCATTTGGGTCTGAGAGTCAGTCTGTGCCTCTTGGGGTGTGCCATCAGACATACCGAATGAGGAAATACCGATATAAACACCAGTGTTTGAGCCCCGAAATGTTTGAGGACTATATCCTATCAAAAGTTATTACAAAGTTTTACATAAATTCTCAACACTATTGAAGACAAACCGGAGTCAACTATAGCCTCATATGCGGTCTCTAATAGTATTCTCATCTCTGGTTCGAGAACTTCGGCCAACATTTTAGAGAACCCGAAGAACATTCCGTCAAATTTATTGATTTCCTTGAGTTTTCCCATTCGTCCGTTCATTCCATACAAATCTATGTTAAGAATAATTAAGTGATTTCTTCACAATTATTCTGTTTTCAATGAGAACCTATAGGCCATCGTCTATCATCCAAAGTGATCATGTCAACATTATTATACAGATTGTCTGCAAACTCATCCACAGAATCAGACTCTGGAAAACGACCACTCATTCCAGTGATGACAATATCCTCTTTCATTAGTGTTGGAATAAATGATTTACTCCCCATTTCTATGACTTTTGTTGTTCACAAAAACACAAAATATTATTAAAACCAATTTTTATATTAGTTTTGATTTAATCAAAACTTATATAAAATTTTAATATAAAACTTTTTTTGTAACTTTTATTTGTTTTTATTAATTTTTATAAACTTTTTATAATAAATTAAAATCTTTTATTTATTTATTTTAATTAAAATATATTTATTATAAGAAATTATTTAATTTTTTCACTAAAAAAAGGTATTACTTATTTGATAGGTATTACTTAAAACACTTGAATTGACCGAAGGGTTAAAAAGTTGTGTTCGAGGTATTTATAGTCTCTCTTATCTAGCAAAAAAGTATCAAATTAATTATAGAGAGATATACTCAATACTAGTTTGGGTAAAGTATGAGATTTATCAGATACATGAAAATATATATAATTCTGGTTTGGTCAGGTATGGTATGGTCTTGCATATTTAAAGGGTTAGATGACCTGGTGCCTTATAACTCTGATGTTGAGGCACCACAGTGCGAAAGCTTTATTAAATACAAAACTTTACTGGGTACTTTACTTTAATTACTTTTTATGAGAAACATCTCTTAAATAAAGAGATAGCTTTTAGTAATTTTAATCAACAATCTAACCTTGAACCTTTATTATGGGTTAAGTTAAAGGATCTACCTTTCATTGAACCGATAATAAGTGTTCAAGGTTAGATTGTTGATTAATATCATTTTAAGTAATATTTCGTTCAAATAAATCTTAATTTAAAAGATTATAAAAAAGAAAGTTTCTCAAGAAAGTAATTAAGGGTAAAGTACCTAGATTGTGCCTTTCTATATTAAATAATATTGAAAGTGTTGTGCCTCAACATCAGATATATAAGGCACCAGGTCATCCAACCCTTTAAATATGCAAGACCATACTAGACTATTCTGTTTTCATATCTATATATTGAATTTAAAACTTCACTTAAACTATACTTTTTTTAATTAATTGGACTTTTTTTGCCTCTTATATGATAACAAACAACAGAAGTTGTCTTAATATAATTTGTTGAAAATGTGATTTAATCCCTTTGACGGCGATATTATTTAGAAAAGTTTATAATAAAATTCCCACTGAATTCAAAGGTAAATTACTTTAAAAAGTGAGCACTGGTCTGAAATTAAAAGTGGCATTTGTTGCAGTGAAAATATATTCACTCCAATTGCATTATCAAGTTTATATAAAAATCAAACCCTTTAATAATTTATTACACTAAATATTTAACTCTTCCATTACACATTGTATCAAGTTCAATTCCCTATAGTATAGAGGGCTAAATGAAGTGTTACGACCAATGGCTATAATTAACGTAAAAAGTTTAAACAAAGATTTATTCATATAATAAGCTATAATTTTTGACATTATTTACGAGCATTTTTTTGCTTGCTTACATATTCAAAGGTGATTTATAAAAACGCCACTTTTAAGTTTGAAAAAGTTAAACAAATTATTTTAGAAATGAAAGAAAGTTAGACTAAAGAAGACATTTGGCTCATAGCGAGTGATAACTCTAAGAATGGTATTATTGGTCTTTTAAATTGTCTCCGATTAGAACCGGGAGGAGAGACTATTCGTTATATTGATTTCAATTACGACCAAATCAATTGACTTAAAAATGACAATTTTAATTATTTTCCAAAAATAATATCTTTTATAATTAATGAAAAAATTAATGCAAACAAAGGAATTGTGAAAACATTGGCTGACTCTATAAGCTTTAAATCATTGAAATCTGATAAAAGAATTTAATTAAACATATAAACTAAACTTCATAAAATTTTTAAAAATAATTTAATTAACCATGTTTCTTTCAAAATATCCATTTAAATATATTTTTGTTAAAAATGATAAATATTAAAAATTAAAGATTTATTGTAATTGATAAATTAAACTAAGCAATCTCACTTTTAAATTGCCCGCTGAGTTGTTCATTTATTATTTATGGTAGGTTCAAGTTCTATATCAAGCAAAGTTCAAGAATATCATTTAAAGTGAGAAAAATAAGAACGAGACCAAAATAGCCCTGAGGCGAAACTTGGTCACATCTCAGCTGTATATTATGCTTGAAATTAATTAAACATTTAACAGATATAAATATAACAAAATAATAATCAAAGAATAAATGAAAAATTTATCAGTGATAAGATCTATCATAATTATATATTATTGTTAATAAATATATACCTGGAAATTATATATTGTAATTAATGCTAATTTTATGTTATATTTTTTAAATCAAAGGAAGGCTTTTTTCAAGATTTTGTCT
>JAQFZL010000654.1:0-14173 GCA_034695685.1 Galumna lanceata
TCATGTGTTAATTACCACTAAAAAATAAAAGTAAATTATTTAAAACTCAGGTTTAAAATGTATTTTAAATAAACCATTAGTTCTAAACTATATTATAGATTCAGTGGATATCAATATTAGGTAGGAATGAATAAATAGTATAAATAATCCATTGAAATATTTAGAATAAGAGAGAAAGGGGGAGGGAAAGAGAGGCCACAGATTACAGTAGTCTTAAGCTCTGAATAAATTATAAATTCCACTATAATTTAAGTGTATTTTTATTGAGATTATGTCATTTCATGGCTAATACTTAGGTATAAGTAATTTTGAGATCACTTTTCGAATATTATAACTATGAATAACCCATTCAGTCCTCGAATCCGATTATTTTAATGGGAATCAACTAAAAACTTATTTCAATTGAATAAAAGCAAAACACAAATCTTATGCAAAATTAATCCTAACGTAAAGAAAGAGAAAAACAAAATCAAAATCTTTTATAATTGGATTGAAAATAATTAAAAATAAATGAGAGCACAGAATAAAACAGTGGTATAGCAATAGGATAGAGCTTAGAGAGCCTTTGTTAGATGGAGCCCTTCGAGCACTTGGATGTCACTATAAATCCAAATATTATTTCAAAACCAAATTCATTGTAATAATTGTAATAAAGTTTTGAAATATATATCAGAAAATATGTAAAAACAATAAAAAGTTTACATTTTTATCGTCGAATAGTTTAAACGCTAATAAAATGTTCGCAAAATTAGTTAAAAATAAGAGTCAGAAATCGTTAATAAAAACTTGTATTCATATAATTCAATGTCAAAAAATATAAATGTTTTAAAGCGTTTTAAATCAACCCTTTTTTTGGCAAATTTTAAAAACGATTTATTTGATTATATGCCATAAAGTTATCATTATTTTAATGGCAATTATATTCTAATTATTAAAAATAATCAAAACTAAAATGTAATTTAAAGCCAATTGAAAGCCAATCGGATTTAAAGCAAAAAGCATTTGAATATTTTTGCTTTGATTTCACGAGTAATTGATTGAAACACAAGTTTTCACAAACAGTTTTCAGAACTTTTTTTTTGAATAATTAGTGTTAAAACTATTAAATGCCTTTTGAGAGCTCTTTCGGGCGATTAAATTCTCGCAAAAATCATTTTCAGTTCAAATGCAATAAAATTTATGATTTGAAAATTCATTGAATAAAAAACTCTTGGCTTTGACTAAAAGGTTATTTAATTGCAAAACTTATGCAAATCTAAGCGATTAGACGTTAATAGCGTTCAAACTTTTCATTAGTTTATCCACAAATAAAACGACACTTAAAAACAAGTCAATAGTCTTTTGACAAAAAACAAAATCAAAACAATTGTTTGTTTGTAATCAACAAAAAACTATTCATTGAATTCTGATTTTATTTGAAAGAAAGCAATAAATTGTTGATAATAAGTGACCATTAAATCAATATATAAAACAAACATCTTTTCAGTGTCACCTCATATGTCATCAAATGGTTTACATTTGCTTTAATCTCAAGAATTATCTTTTAGTGTTTCCTATTTTGCCATAAAACAAGACTGAGCTCAAGACTGATACTTAATTGTGACACTTCTCATACATATTTAACATTTAATTAGAGTTAATACAAATAGTAGTTAATTGGTATAAATGGTGAGAGAAATATGAATCGGCATCGGTTTAGACCACATTTTAACAGTTAAGTAAAGATCTGTTTCACTCGATTTTTACTCAAAACAAATACATATGAAGTAATGTTTGGACTTCAGTACATAACTTAAAATGAGAGGCAATGAAATGGACTCTTACTTGAAATTGTCATCAATTTTATCGTCAATCGTTGAGAAGTAAATCAAAGCAAAAATAGTTCTTCAAATCAATTGATTCTGTTTTGACATTAAAAACATAAACAAATGTTCGCCATATTGTGATGTCATCGCGAGAGTGCGTCAAAACATTGCCATGACGTGAGCGGTGAACACCTCTAATGGCAGTTCCAGCAGTGAATCACAATCCCCTCTAAACTACAACTATTTGCTCGAATCACAACATTTTGATTCCATTTAAACAAATTTCAATTTCATAATTTAAAATCAAAATTATATTCTCTTTTAACCAAAAAAATATTCTGTTTAACATAAAAAAAAATCTGACCTTTCATTTAGTTTTATTTCATTTTCAAACATTAAAGTAACAAGATCATATTTGACTCAGAACTAACTAAATTTTATAGCATAATAAAAACATAGTATGCATTTAAAAACTAAATTATTAAAATAATAATGAAGAATAAGTATAGTTAAGTAATTTAGTGAAATTACAGCCAATGAAAACAATGTAAAAAACATTGAAAATTATCTGAAAGCCATTCAAACAGATATTTCATAAAAAATATGTCATTCGAATGAAAGTTATTTTGTGAAATGGTTTTGTTCGTTGGGATTGCCTTCAATTATATGTAGAAAATAACAACAAAACCGAGGGATGAACTCAAGAGTTGAGACCCGGCAGTAAGTGATCAGCTCTTTAGTGATTGGACGCGGATTTTTGAATATCAGAGGGAAAGTTGTGTTGTTTCCTCCCTCTCAGGCTTTTGTGCAGTAGTTTTAAAGGGAAAAGCAGTGGAAGACTAACAGAGGTAATGGACGGGTCTGACAGAAAGAGGGATTGTCTTAATGTATGGACGGCGCTATGTTATGGTTGGTAAGCACTGGCATCAGTTTAGTAGAGTTTTGAGTGGCATTAAATACGAGCCCACCTTTCACTCAGACTGTGAGCGCGACTCTAAATCTGTCCATCAAATTGTGAACACAAACTGTGAGCTGACGGCTGTTTGAGAGACGTCTCCGACTCTTATGACGAGCATTCAGTTAATGTATTTTCACTGTGAATGTGGTCTCAATATGACTCTCGTTTGTGAATAACAATCGTCTGATTAGTTGTTATTTTTGATTATCACTGTTTGAAGACCACAATAAGACAACTGATTTACTACTCAAATGACAGAACGACTTCTTCTCTAATCAGACGTCAATTAATTGGTTTTCAGTTTTCATTTGAGATATACTTTTGATAAACAAAAACATTAAATAAGAGCCAAACCTTTCATTGAAGACTGTTGTGAACCAAAACACAAAATTATCTTAATTTTGTCCATCATTTGTGAAGACAACAAACTGTGACTAAACTGTGACTAATCAGTGACCAAACAGTGACCACAAACACAATAACTGAAGATATCTTCAAACAACTGTTTATATTGTTTTGTGTTTTAAGAGTCAAACAAAAAGAGATTTAAATGTGTTTTGATTTGAGTCAATATTATGGACGATAATCCGCACAACCATTCACTGTCTATAATGCATGCGGTCTCACAACAAATGTCGGCACATGTCGTGCCACCGACTCCTCACGGCTACGGTCTTCCCGACCCGACGGCCGTTACCGGCAATTCCGACGCCAGTGGAGGCGAACAGAGAAAACACGACATTTCGGAGATTTTGCAACAGATTATGAACATAACTGACCAAAGTCTCGATGAGGCTCAGGCCAGGTCTGTATTGTCGACAAACAACAGGTTTTTATTCCTTTTGATTCATTTTGATTATAATTAAGGCAATGGTTTTGTTGTTAAGGACTCAAATTTCAGATTAATATCATTCCCGACCCCTCCCGTCATGACTTTGATTTCAAAATACTATTTATTGTTAGAAATATTATATTGAATTTCATTTGAATTTATTTAGAATACAATTATTTACTTTAATTTAAGTCTAAATACAGTTTCAAAACTATTAGTTATTAATAAACAATAATTTTCTAAACTTTAGATTTTATTCTTATTATAAGTCATAACTCATGACATTTAGTTACGGCAATTGAATCTAATCCCGAGAAGTGAGATTCCCGTAAGTGGTTTGGCCAGAGTTGACGGCAATAGGAAAAATACGGGAATTTCGGGAGAATAGTGACTGCCTTTTGGGTCCTTAATATTTAAGGCTCGAAATACCCGCTCTTTCTTTGAGTCAAACAAAAAAAACATTTCTTTATTTTTTTTGGTTTAAATGGTTTTGTTTTTTCTATAAATTATTTATTAGTTTTTAAATATTAATTCAAATGAATTTTATTGGCTTTCGATTAAAATTATTGATTAATTGGTTTATGGTTTATGGGTTTCGTTCATAAAAACATGTAAACAAAATACAGTTTTCTAAACGGCAGTCAATCTTTAAGTAAATGACGTCTAGAAATGTTGTAAAAATAGAGATATGTTTGAATTATAGGGTCAATAATATACTAAACATCATTTATTTTCAACTTATGTTCAAATAGTCATTTTTCATTCAAATTCAAATTAAGACTAATTAAAAGTAAGGCTTACTTTTGTTGAACCGCTGATAACATCAAAAAATAGCATAAAATTAAGAAATATATGTTTAACTATAATTTCAAATAAAAAATAACAAATAGTAATAAAGAGGGCAATAGTTATGCTTTTGTTCCCAATGTTTATGTTTTAATTGAATTACTAAAAGTTATTAGTTTTAATCCTTTAATTTAATACAAAAATTGTCTAAATATAAACGAAATCCATGAATAGGTTTTGAATTTTATTGAAAACTAATTTGAATGCATTAATAGGAAGCATACATTGAACTGTCATCGGATGAAACCAGCGCTGTTCAGCGTCCTGTGCGAAATCAAGGAAAAGACAGGTATGTCCATATCTTTTTAACATCCCTTAACATCCTTTACATCTCTGATGTGTCTATGAGTCGATGACATGACAAATAACAACGTGTTGAACACGAGTCAAACCTAACCATACATACCAGTGCTGTCTATAGATGTTGACAGCGATTTAAAAGAGTAGCGTAAAAGTCGAATAGATTTTGTGTGACACCATATATACAGCCATATATTGTGCCCATTATTTATCAGACATAGCGTTGAAGAGAGAGAGCCCACCCTCTCCTCGTTGGGCTCATTCATATTATTAGTGTGTAGTCCGTCCATTACATATCCAATCTTCATCCATATTGTCTCTGGCAGTCAGCTGTCAGGACCTCTTAGAGGCCAAACACTGACAACTATGGCTGTTGTTGGCCCTAAACACTCACTTCTTTCATCTCCAATAACTTATTGCACACATTTTGTTGGCTTATATTTATTTGTTTGTAAAACACCTCATATTATATGTGCTATTCTTTTGACTATAATGGATGAGATTTTCCTCTCTTTCTTTTGGTTTTGACATTAAGCACAGGTATAGTTAAGCGGCACAGTATAACCCAACAGACGTTTCCTAATAGATTTTTTACTCATTCAATACGATTATTATAATTTGTAGTCACACTTATTGCCACTAAAAAGGCCTACAATTCAATAATGTTTTCTTGAATAGAGTTTTTACTTCAGAATTATTATTAATTTTGAAGTACTCAATAAAATGCTATTATTTGTTGAGTCGTTTAACGTTTTTTTAGTTATATTCAGCCATTTATTCATTGATTCATTTTATGCATAATCACTATTTTGAATATTTCATCCAATTTTCTCGATTCATGTATTAAACAAATTTTTATGATTTATTTTTAAACTAAAATATAGTGAAAAGTAATGATTAAATCGCAAAATAATCCCTGAAATAGTAATTGACTCAAATTTCTTACACAAAATTAAATTTTATATTTAATACATGTTTTGAGTCATAGAATTTTGAAAATATTAAAAATATTCGGTTAAGAAAATCTCTAAAAAATCATTGATTAGGCCTTCGATTTTGGTTTAATCATATTTATAAGAAACCAAACTAAGACTCACAAGAAATTAATAATTTCAATGTCTCGAACACATCAATGTCTTCAATGATTACGGCCTTCACTTAGGCTTACACTCAACTAATTCTTATAAGACGTAAAAATATGTAAAGAAATACCTTTTGATTAAATCAAAATTTTTAGTCAATTGTTTGGCTCATGAGATGAGATCTCTTTTCAATGAAAAATATTATTCCTAACGATTCCAAAGTTTTTTATTATTTGAGAATAACTTTGTATTTAAAAGCACTCGAATTATAAGTCCTATTAATAGTTTGTTAAAGAAGTCGGACCTGAAATTGAGATTTAGAGAGAAATGTGTTTTAGTCTTATCTAAAACATTGAGTGTTGGGCTCATAGGCTATAAACTAAAGGCTCATTGAATTGCATCAAAAATTCTTGTGATAAAACATTTTCGTTTGGCTCACAATTTGATTACACCATCGAAAATGTGCGAACAAAACGATAAAACAAATCGTTTTCTACAATATCTTTATTTAACGATTAGTACAAATAGTTTTTTTCCTCAAAATAATGAAATTGCAAAATGTTTTACTCTTTAGGAAAGATCTCTTCTTAACTGTCATTGATTTTGATATTTTTTGTCAATTTTCTTATGAATAGATAATATAATAGAAAGTATTGTCTGCTGTCGTTCCGGATATTGAGAAATATTTTATCATCTTTTTATTGATTAAAATCCTATTTTATTGACTAATAAGCTGTACTCTTATCAGAGCTTTTGTGTAAAGCATTATAAAAGAGATGAATATTGTATTGAAGTCTAATAAAAAAAATATTTTGTATTAAAGAAAAGTAAAATAAGATTTTTTTTTTTGATATTTTATTGAAGAGATTATTGTATATTATTTTATTAGTAGGACTTGTTTTGTCAAAATGTGAACTACTTTTCCAGTGTTTGATAGCGTGAAGTTAAATAAAAGGTAAAGCACTTGAAAGTTAAATCAGTGCTACATATTTGTTGGGATTATAGCCCGGTTTGACTTTTATTTCTTGGCTCTCATATCATATTTATTGTTAACTCTATTTATAATATGATATAATAGTATTGAAGAGACTTATTATGAGATATAGTCTTAAATACTATCGTTTAGATAAGACACCGGTTTTGCCGTTCGGTAGATAACATTTTTTTTGATTTAATTTGATTTGATTTTATTGAAGTAAAGGTGGTTTCGATTAAGTGTTTGAAAGTTTAGCGAAATGTAAATCCTCTCAACCTTTTCAATACATTTATCTGTATCTGTAGTCGACTTGTTTTTATCGTTTGCAAAATGATTTACTGTTTATTATATATTTGATATAAACAGCGATTCATTGAAATTGATATCAATTGGAATTTTATTCTACTTTTTTTGTTTATATATTCCGTGTATTTTGTTATCTAATAAAACCTGAATATGAATAGGGATTGGCTTTTATTTTCGAGTGCTTTTCACTGGTTTTTAACAGTGAATATGTGAACAAATACTACTGTATTATATGACACAAAACTTTTGTTTAATATAGTTTTTTTGAGTACAAGTATTTAATATAATAAAAGTCAATCAATAAGTTTTGTGACTCTCATATACTTTTTTGAGTCTTTTGTTTACAAATACTTTAATACTCTGTTTCGATGAGTTGACTGAGTCTGCTATCAATCAAATTGTCCCTAAAATTGTTATTCAATATTAGTTTGTTATACAATCTCTTTAAATAAAAGAAAATTTAATTGATTTGAATATATAAACGCTTTTCGTTTCTTATCATTTGTTGATTATCGGGAATATGTTATGAATTTAGAGTCTATTTATTTAATTTCTTTAATAATAAATTCATAGATTTCTCTTTGATTTTCAGATAAAAGAATTTTCGTTTATTAATAGCGAAGAGAATGAAATTCTTATAAAATATTGAATTGCAATAAAAAAAGGAATTCCTTTTCAAATGCATTTTAGCTTTTCATCAATTTTAATACGATTTGTAATAAGCCTTATATGTATTTATATACTGGAAAAGTATTGGTAAGCACTGGTATAGCAGTAGAATCCAATCCCAGGTGCGGTATTTTTTAAAGAACAGAATAAAAAGCTCTGCAAAAACGCTTTTTCCAATAGATATATATGAATGTAAACAGTCTTATGAGAGGAAAAGAAAGAGCGAAATCAAGTGCAAACATTTCAAATCCCATTCGTATATACATTTTTGCCCATATTTTACTCCTGTGTTTTTCTCTTTTCCATTCCTTTAATTCCTCCTCAAATATATTCTTATAAATTGAATACAATATTCTCCTCTAAAATACAGTATTTTTCTGTATATTATTTCCTACTTTTCTTTGAAGAAAACTTTTAATAAAAAAGTTTACATTTTTCTGTTTTTTTTGTTCACATTTCTCGAAAGACTTACCTATTTTTAGCTCTATTTTTAGCGATTGATATAAATTTTTAAAATTTTTAAACTTTAAAATTGCTTTATATGTGATTTTAGTGAAGTCTAATTGTTTTGTTCTCATATTATTGTTCAGAGTTTGAGCTTTTAAGTCACTTTTGACGAATTAAATAATTTAAGACCGAATTATAGCCCAACTGATGACATGAGAATTAGTTTCTCATTTTGAAAGAATAGTTTTTAGTTTGTTATTCATTTCATTATTTTTGTTATTATTTGCGGTGAATATAATATCCGATACTTTATTCATCTCCGGATAGCATACTATTGAAATACTGATAAAAAATAGTTATTTTCCGTTTGTTGAGTGAGAAACCAAATTACGTGACGGCCTTTCTTTTATAGCCAGTTCTTGTTATCTTTGCGGACACGCAATGGTGAAAATTAATACAAAAAATTACCCTGTCTATTTTATAAATATATATGTTTTCTTTAAAATATCAAATATAAGTATAATGTCTTAGAAATATAGCAAAAAGTGATTTTCTTTTCAGTTATGTTTCATATTTCAAAAGTGTTTTGAAATTTCAAAATTTGAAACCTTTTGATAATTGATTGAAATGAAAGCATTGAATGACTTTCTTCTAAACAATTGGTATTTTTTTGTGGTCTTCACTTCTTTATTACTTGTATTAAATTATTAGATAAATATTCGTTGAAATAGTGTTTATTTTTTGTGCAAATAATTATTGCTTTGCTATCATTGATAATGAATTTTAACTCTTTTTTTATAGTCAATATTCTTGCAATAAATTAATCACAAGCCTTAAAGACATCAATTATACTGTATTTGAATGACTCAGTATATTATTTGTTGTTTTCTAATGGGTTTTAATTAACTTTTATTTTTTTTTGCAAAAAATTGCATTTTTATGTCCTTTGAAAGTAATATTTGTATTATAGAGTGAGTATTGAATGCAAATTCATCTTTTGGACGAATTTCCTTTATATTGATTATAGGGAAGATTTAACTTGATTTGTGTCCCGAACCTAATTCTGGCCTTCGATTCACAGCATATCTCTCAGTATTTTGCAATTTTCAACATTAGATGAGTGCCTCCTCTCCTCTGAACTGTAAGTTTACTCAATAGTAAACTGTAGCTCTACTTAATCTTTATGGCCATCCCTTAAGAATAATCACTTAAATTATTGTAAACCACATGAGAACTGTTCTTCTCGTAGATATATTACCGAGTTTTCAGGACTACCAGAAGTCTCTCAAATTTGATATACCCTCAGATTATATGAGTCTGTGTTTTATGTGTTCTTTCTTTCCCTCTTTTAGTCTGAAACAGTGCTGTTCTTCAGGACCAGATATTTAATGCAAACCTTAAGCTCATATATAAGAGTACTGTTAGTCAAGTATTTAGCTGTGAATCCAATGTCTATCAGAGAGTGATCTGCTTTTCTTCATCACCAAAAAAAACTGGTGAACTCACACACAAAGTTGTAACGACTCTTTTCTGTATATCTGGTGCTCTGTCTTCTTAACAGCCTATCCATCGTAGACTTCTCTCTCCTCTACTCTGTTTCCGTCTACCCCTCCATCAATACGACCCCCAAAAATTGTAGTGTAAAACGTATTCAAACTATCGAGTGTTGACTTTTCCCTCAACTCTCATATGAAAATGTGGTCCCATTTGAATATCTTTTGCTCTTTTTTTAAGTTTCTATAGAATTGTTTACTTGTAATCGAAGTTCGAGCAGACTATCCGATCAAATGAATGTCTCGACTCTTTTGCTCTTATTTTTATTACATCGATTATGAAATGTCTTCAAATCTATCAGTTTTGAGGACTTCTGCTATTTTATTATCAATTAATCAGTATTTCTCTATTTATGATAATTTTATTTAAAAGATAATAATTATAAATATTTAAAAAATAACTTTTTAGCGGTATATCAGATATGGAGCTCTTTTTTAAGAGAAGAAACTATTCCTTCCCGTAAACAGAATTTGAGTGAAAATTGTTTCTGAAACTCTGGTGTGGGTCTCGACCTTTCAGATAAAGTTTTGGTTGAAATATTTTTTGCCTGTTTTTTTCAAAAGCGATGTTAATCTCATGTCTACTACGATCTGAGGGTTGCATCACTTTTCGGTTCTCTTCAATTACTTTTCCGAAATGTTCACAATTTTAAGTTTTGTTGTTTATCGAAGTCGTCCTCTCTTTTCATTCGAAACTTTTCTCATCTCTTTTTTATATCTTTTCCATCGTTTCATATCTATTCTGTGCCCACAGGTCTATATCTCAAGTAAGAGAGACTTCAAATATGAGAGTATATATAATATATAATATTTACTTCTGATTAATATCAGTTTGAATTGAGTTTAATGAAGTGCGACTCGCGTTCAACTCAGTCTTCTTGAGTCGGAGCTCTAATATTCAGATTAGAATCGGAGAAAACATTTGATTATTCCTTCTTATGATTTTTCGGAACTATTTTTTGCTCCTCAACTGATAATTATATGATTTGAGACTTGGCTTTCAATTATGCGCTTATTTTCAATTTTAAATGCATGACATTATAATTATATGAACTTTTATTTAGAAACCATTTATAATAAATATTTGAAAAAAAGTTATTTTTCATTCCTTTTGCTGCCGTTCTATATATTTGTGGCTCTCTTTAGGCTCTATTCAAGAGATATTTCTTAAAGGATTAATAAAATTTCAAATCAAAATTCATTCAATGATTTGTTTGAAATAAACTTTATTTTCATTTAACGACGGAATAAATTAAACTTCTTTTTATTGGCGAACCGTATAATCAATGGTTGTGTTGTTGTGTTCAACCAAATCATGAATTTTAAAAAAGTTTGTTAACAATACTTTACTATAAATACCAATGGCTTCAAGAGTTTTGATTCAATAATTAATATTCTTGAAAACTAATCAAAAAGATTTTGATTGAAAATTCATGTTTGAAAAGTCAAAATGATTTTTACTTCAACTTGTGCTCAATCTTAGCCTCTAATCAGAAAATAGTTTTTTATTGCTTTTCGTTCAGTAAATATTAATATATTTATATATATATTTTCAAGTCATTCAGTCATTCATTAAACGACTTTAAAATTGTTTTTCTAATTACTTCTTTTTGGCTAATCCTTTGGTTAAGAACTTTTCAAAGTCTAATAAATTTTTATTTATTATTGCCTTAAAATTATATTATTTATTAACCATTAGTTTTATTTAACTATAATTCTAATGAATAACTATTCTGAGCGACCTTTCATTGTGCAAGAAATCAGATGTTTATGTCTGTTATTGATGTCAAACCTTTTCACATGTTATTCGAGACATTTGAATATAAAGGCATTCATTTTTTAAACACTAATTTGTTGGTGAAATGGAGAGGCCTCAAAAGTCAATGGTCCGGTCCCTCCCTTCCTATGGACTGACGTGAGAGCTGTTCAAAAAAATGTCTTAAGATATTTTGGAAACTCTAGAAATCAAAATAGAAATTTTGTTGAAAAAGTTTTGATTTTTAACCAAATTTTTGTTTATTTGTGTTGTATTGACGACATTGAACTCATCTGAGAAGACATTCTGAAGACATTTTCCGAAGAAATAGATTTTGTTTCTCTCATTCTTTTGATTCTTTTAAGAAATTATAGTTTGAAAAATCAATTAATATATAAATATTTAATGCAATAAATAAGAAAAATATGAAAAGTTTGTGAAATGTTTTAGATTTAATGAATAGTTTATTGCGATTCTCATCATTAAAGTCAATGAGTGAGGAAAGGATTAACAGAAATGTTTGAAAATTATTTGAGAAAATGATATATATTTTGAGATTTATCTGAAAACTTACATTTAATTATAAACTTGTTGTGCAGTGCACTCAATATTAGCTCATAAAAAGCAGTGATCTGTCAGAAGAGAAAGACAGTCAATACCCAAAAGTAATCTTCAATTGGCTTCACTTATCTGTCGGTTCATTGAGTGAAAGACTGACTCTTGTGTTGGAGACGATTGCAAAATGTCTATAAATGACAGCGCAATAAATCACTTCTTAACTGAGTTCTGAGCCATGAGTTTGCAGTCAGAGATTCACTCTTTGACAGTCATTCCATTCATTTGGACGACAATTATATAAATTTTTCTTTCACTTAAAATACACCAAATGGGTTAAGACAGTGAACGCGTGCACACATCTGATGGTCTCTCGACTTATATTCAAAAACATTGGTTTTAGAATTTTTTTGACTCAAACGAACGAGTTTTACGATTTTCTCCACTAATTAGACAAAGCTGTCAAAGGCCTCGAATCACTTGTGATTAACTATTATGACATTAATATGTAGGCGTTAGGGGTGGGCAGCACTCACCCAAACTCACACATATTTGTCATTTAAAAAATGTATAAATCAATAAATTCGTGTAAAAATCGACTATTTTTTAAATAATTTGTTTCAACTATTTTTCAAATACAAAGTTTTAGTTTTTATTTGATAGTTAAGTCTAAAAAAGTTTGTTTGTTGGTTGAGAGTCACTCCACATATAAGAGTTTTATAGCTTATAAACAATTTTCGACCACAAATTGTAATTTGAAACTTCCCTTTTGAGAGCCTTTTGGAGGAATAGAGTGATGGTGTTTCCAGTGCTCTGGCATTTGATAAGTTTTCCCCATAACGTAAAACTATGCCGAAATTTTTGTGCCAAAAACCATATCATATTGCGTTTGAACCATCCATGACCTGCTCTGACCAAAGAAAGTCACTCAATGAGAGTTACTGAAAGAGAACTTTGCAGATGAGGTTATACTTTACATGAAAGAGCTCTCCATATAATAAATTGTTTGCATAAAATTATTGTTAGACTTAAAATCAATAAAATTATTTTCAATTTGAAGGACTAAACACTAGAATATCAATAATATACACAAATACTCAAAACAATTGTTTTTTCGTTAGTATTTACTTTTGAAAAAAAAGTTTTTGATCGCATAATAAATGTTGTGTTCATTGCAAACAAAATTCCCAAAAACGACAATTGAGTGAATATTTTTGTCCCACTGTTTAATAATATCCTCTTTTATAAAATTAATGGCATTTGAAATATGCTCTCATTTTACTGGTTATGTTTCTCTGTTCGTCAGTACTATTAATATTTGCCACTAAAAGCAATCAATTTTTGTTTGGAATTATTGAAACTCACATTTGGAAGAGTTTTCTTTCAAACATTACTATTGGAGTAATGTTTTTGCCATTTTGTAGGGCTTTTGTGACACATCTGTGACTTTGAAATGATAGAAGAAATAAGAGTATTGTATGAAAAAAAAACGTATTTAGAAGTCATTGAGAAAAGATATATATATTCGTGTATTTGTGTTGAAATATTAGATGATATATTAGACTCACTTCACATCACAGATAACATCTTTTCAGAGCTCAGAAAAAACGAATCGTTGCCTCAAAGTTGGAAAAGTATGGCATCGGGTTATCTGTCTTATGAGTGTTTAATTGTCTGTTGATTAGACCTCTACTCAGTCTTTGGATGCCTCATATGTTTAACTATGCGTTCATTCAAACAGACAGTCAATCATTCAAAGCCAGTCCTTATGTTGAATGAAAAAAGCATTTTATTAGTGATCAAAATTTACGATTTAATTGTTTTGTGGTCTCTTAGGCCCAACACATATACACTATTTAACCGACTTTTAGTGTTGAAAATACTGTTAATCGGCGGCTATTTTCCAACCAAAATGATTGGACTTTTTATTGCCTCAAATTACTATTTGTGGCCAAAGAGTAGAGAAGAGGAAAACCATTATTACAGTATTTGTTAAAACAATATATTTTCTCTTCTCTCAGTTCTTCAATGATATTATATTCACCATTTTTTGGATATAATTTGCTTATAATATAGATCGGAAGAGCA
>JAQFZL010000655.1:0-14168 GCA_034695685.1 Galumna lanceata
TTCTAATGTAATTTAAAACTAATTAAAACCTTTTCAATTTGGTATTCTATTAATGATTTTTGCATTTTTTTTACAAAATATATGATTTTTCGTAATAATATTTCACAAAATATCAAAATTAAGTTCAAAAATTCATTTTAAAACTCAAACTCAAAATTGACACACAATTCTTCAAAGTTAGCTTAAACATTAGTAAGAAACTTACTACACAAGACAGTGATTAATAATTGAGGAAGGCTATTCTTTTCCTCACTTTACTTTCATTAAAAACAATTGTTTATGAAAATTATTTTTATAGGAAGTGATTTAATATGAATTAAATTCCTTTGACTAATATATTGTATATTAATTGTTAAGTAATTTTGTTTTGATTAAAATTAAAGGAATATTCAAATTAAAGAGAGATTTGAGAGAAAATAATGAAAATCTTCATTAATTATTTGAAGCTTAGGAACCATTTTTGTAGATTTGCATTAATTAATGAATATTTTATTTATAATTAGAGTTATAATTATTGAATTTTTCATTACTATCTCTTATAAAAATTGGATATTTTTCGCAATACAAAGGATTTCTACGAAAAATGATATCAAATATATAATGAAATGAATAATAGTTTTGAAAAAAAAATTAGAGAAGAAATTCTTTATTGAATTTTTATTTTGTAAAGAATTAAATATTTATTTTATATCGAAATCATCTAAAAATCCATTTATGATATCAAATAAACACTATTATTGCAAATCTATTAAATATTAAATGGATTTAATTTATTTTGATTTTGATGTATGACTTCGATATTGGTTTTGATTTCGTAGGAGTTTTTCTGTTTTGCTTCGCAAACATTTCGGTAATACATTATTGTCCTTAGAATTCAAAATTGAAATTTTTTCATGGAATCAATAGCCAGAAACTGGTCTCCAATTTCTGTGTCCAAAACCAATTGAACGATAGAATCAATTTTATTATTCCACACGAAATGCTTTTTACGAATACCAAAATAGATGAAACAACACAATAACTTCAATTGTTCTCTCTCTCCCTCTCTCTCTCTCCCCAACTCTCTCCAACTCTCTCTCTCCCCTCCCTTTCTTTCTGATGGTATATAAAATGAAAGTCAAAACTACAATTCGACAGAAAACTTATCAATTCTTTTATATTATATATAAAATAAAATATCAATAAAATTCAAACTAAACTCGAAATATCAAAATTTGCTTCTCAGTAGAGGGAATGAATTTATCATGATCAAATTGTTTTTATTTGCACCAATCTGAAATATACTTTATTTAAATTCTTCCTGGTGAAAACATTTTATACTTAAATAATATAAGATTTAATATACATTAGTTATTGTATTTATTTATTAATTTTTTTATAATTTGCGAATGAATTCTTGTAAGATAATATTACTCAAATAAGCTTGAGCATTTTGCACTAAAATATCTAATTTAATAACTAAATTATTGTTGGGTTCATAATATTTCTAAAGAATTTTTGATGGAAACATCCATTACTTAGATTTTAAATATTCCTTAAATTGAAATCGATTTTAGTTATTATATTTCAGTTCAATCGATAGTATTTTTCAAAGTTTTTAAAAAATATGAAGAAATTTATTAAATTGAATATTAAATGTCATTATAAAGAGTGTTATACACAAAATGACACAATTATATCAATACTGGGATAATAAAAAGCTAATTAAGTCTTTTGTTTCGATTATTTCATTGCATTTATTCCAATGGATTATAAGAGGGATCGTATCATAGAAAGCAAGAGCACGTAATTGAGCGCTACTCACTTTCCAGACATTTAGGATAAAAGCATAACCGAAAGCCGTTAATTTTTACGCTCGTTTTGTTGTCTCTTATTTCACGCCTAAAAAGACTAAATTATGTGACTTTTGAACAGAAAGTTAAGAAAAAGTGAACTAAAATTAAGTGAAAGTCGTATAAAATCCAACCAAAACTCAGCATTCATTGCACTCCGACAAAAGTTTGCACACAAACTATTCTAATTAACTCAAAAATTAGTTCTTGTAATTACTTAAGATTTTTAATGAATTGTTTTATTAAATAATTACTTAAATAATTGAAGGGATTATAGCAAAGAATATTTGAAGTAAATCTGTATTGTATTGTATTTTACTAAAAAATCAGTGAAGTTAAAGGCCCGCGATCTCAGGGGGCCATTTTGAACTACCCCCTGTTTAACATCCCTGCTAAAATTAAGTTATAATTGAATGTTGCTTGCTAACACTGCTAATACTGTAAATACTGGTAGTACTGCTATTATTGATAAAATGTGTATTATTGATAGTATTGATTATATCTTAAAGTAGTTTTTATTTGAAGTTTTATTTATCGTCACTTTTTAAAAATGTTCTGAAAAGTGTTCTGATTATAAGTTCGATCAAATGCTTGTTTACACAGAATTTTTCAAAGAAATGGATGGAATCACGTCTTTGGACGTATTGACCATATTTTCAAAGTTTAAACGATATTTTTGTTGAATCACTCGTTATTGAGAAGAATTTTTTGAGTTCTTAAAAAATAAAAAGAGTTATTATATGAGTAAAGGATCGACAGCTTATTCTAAAATAAATATTTACTGAAAAAACTTCAGATTTTATGACTATTATTAGGCCATACCAGTGGACAGACATACAAACATTGAGTGCTTATATGTATTGAATAATTGAGTCGAAGTGAAAAAGTAATAGCAATCTATTGGCAAAAATTTTTGTTAATACAGTTTTCTAGTGATCCGTTGTGTCGTTGAAAGCATTTTGATGTCTGGGCAGAGGCTGTGTATAAGGCTGTGCGCCTTTTATAGCCTGTATTAGCTTTTTTTGGTTGAGTATTTCATATGTCGATCTATGCAGTCATCTCTAAAAACTACACTGAGTTTCCATTAACCCATTACTTAATGCTTTGCAGACATAAGTGTAACAACATCTCAAAAGAAACACATTTCCACTGAAAGCCAATCCAATCGTTTCGATAGTCTGTGCCCTAACATTGATCAGACTTTTTATACATATCAGCACTTTTACGCCATTTCTTATGTTTCCAATCGTCAATATTAAGGCATACTTTCCTCTCTTTCCCACTAAAGCACTAAATATTTCAAAACATTTTAATTTCAATCTTTTCTTAAAAAAATAGTTAAAAGTGTGTCAAATGTCGCGCTTTTCAACTGAAACCAATTCCTATGACATATCCGTCGATCGCCAGATATTTAACATCAATTCAGAGCCATAAGAGAATGGCTTTACATTTAATAAAAACTATATTCAGAGTAAAAGAAAAGTGAAGCACAGCTTTTAAAATAGCACTTTTAAAATAGAATTTAAGTAAAATTGTAGCAAGGAGAATTGAGACCATCAATTTGCTATTATATTAAAGATTCATAAAAATTGATTCTATCGATTGATGGATACGAGGGCTTAACTTACCTTTTATTTTGATATCCTAGGGATCAGTGAAAATATATAAAATTTTGAAACCTTTATATTGATATTGAAATATAGATCTAAAGTATCCCTTGAAATGTTTACATTAAAGGCTATTATTACTTCGTAGGGGTAAACAAGATATCGGAAAATAGTGGTCTTTATTTGATTTTATTATTTTCTTCTAAAATAAAGAGAATTAAATCCATAAAACTTCGTTATAACAATAAAAAGGTTAGAATTAAAGTGAATTTTTGTTAAAATAAGTCTTTTATTTTAGTTTAAACTCTTTTTACTTAATTTTATAGAAATATCTTTTATTTGATATAAAACTAAAATTTTATTTATGAGAGAAAATTGAATAATGTTTTTATGGTTTCATATAATAAGAGTCTCACTAATGGATTACAAATGTTGTGACTCAACTAAACTCAACTAAACTAAATTCAAACTAAAAACTATTGAATTTAAAATTATTTTTATTTCAATATTTCTTGAATTAGTTTCGCTTCAAATATAATCTTATTTTCTCATCTAATGTCTAATTTCATATTTCAATATGACCAAGAACATTCTTTCATATTCCCCAGACTTAAGTATTTTTATTGAAATACTTCTAATCTTTTTGTGAAGAATTTTCTTTGAAATTGTCTTCATTTAATTGGATTTTCAAATAATATAACCTTGATCATCTTGAAAACTGAAAATTTAATTTAAAATAAAAGATCTAAAAAAAATGTTATTTTGAAATAATTCTCAAAACAAACTCTAATTAAAATAAGATCCTAATTGTGATGACTTATTGACCATTAGTTAGAGTTTAATGTTTGAAACATTTAATGTAAAGAAGTTGCCTTCACTTTTGATAACCGATGTCTTATAAAGAGGGAGAGGCAAACATGAAGAGTTAGACATAAACCTGTTCATTTTTCACATGAGAAATGAATGAAAGCAACAATACATTGGAGTAGTTGTGAGAGAAAATAAGAAAAATTGTTAACTCAATCGAAGATCTTTTCTGACAAAACATTAATTGTTGGCCAATATTTGTGAGAAACAAAATACGAGAAGAAAATAACAACTATTTATCTCTTTAAGGATTGGAGCAAAACCACAGTTAACCTGCAAATGTTCAAAGGGGTGGAAGTAATCACTTTAATAGATTAGAACAGAATTTACTTAAATAAACGATAAATATTCAAAGAGTAACGCAGTTTTGGTCATAAATATTTCTCTATAAAAGAAAATAGTCATATATTTATGTTTCATATGCAGTGCGTATACAATATGTCCATAAAAATATTTGATTAAATTAAAAACTTGTGTTTTCGAGAAAAGTTTAAAATTAAATGGGATTTAAAATTAAATTTATCCATAAATTTAATGTTTTTCACACTTCAATTGCTTTTAATAAGAGATGTGAACAAAGGGAAAGAGTGGTTGCGATCCGGAATAACGACTCAACTCAACTACTATTAAAAAATTGAAATCATAATAATTTGTTGCACTTGTGTTACACAACTAGAGATCACAGTTAGCCTTAACATCATATACAGAAGGAGTCAAATAATAACAACTTTATATTAAACAATAAATTGCATTAAATGTAAGACTAATATGGGTTTAAGTGGCGTACAATCAGAATATATTAAAATTTTATGCATTTGTTTTTCGGCACTAAATTTATGTCTTTTAAGAAATAAATGGAGAAAACGAAATGCGAATACTTTTTGATGAAAAAAAAATAATTTTCTCCGATCTTTTGCTTCCGATCCTTTCGATGATTGTTTTCCTCACAAATTGGTTTTATTTGAACAGAGCTTCTGAAGGGATCCGTCACTCGATATTAAAGGCAATGGAAAGGGGGCTCATTCAGTGCCGCTTGAATTATATATATATATCTGGAAAACTTTTATTACTTTAACTCAATAACAGCTGCAAGTATTTGATCAAAAAATGAATTGCAATGAAGGCCTGTGGACTCCAAACTCATTTGAGTTCACTGTGTTTTGTGTCTCTGCCATTGAATGACTGGAAATACCATTGCTTTTCATGAAAAATCACCCAAACAATAGTCTAACAGTGCAATTGTGGCACTCATTTTCCTCTCTCTAGTCTTCTAATCACTGATTCCATTCCTTGGACTTAAGAGAGAGAATATCGGGATTAGAAAAGCCTCCAACACATGAACCCATGAATGTATTCTCCATTATAAAATTAAAAGTCAATTCAAAAATCTATTAATCAATCAATTGATTGATTTTCATAATATTTCATTCATTTATTATATTTTAAAGATTTGTTGTATTTTTTAATTTTATATATTTGAAAGAATAGATAACTTTTATAAATGTGTTTAAAAAATAAGTTTCAGAAATGTTTTTTATGTCAAATATTTTGCTTTAATGTTTTCCATTAGTTTTTTGTTTTTCAAATTAAATGTTGTTTACTTTAAAACGCTTTTATTAGAGAATAAGATTTAAAAAAGAGTTGGAAAGACTGTCTTAAGTTAAATAGCTTGCTATGACTTTTAATTATCATGGGAAAATAACTGAATTTATTACTTTCGTGATACAGACACTCATAAAATAATAAAATTCATGTCTTTTAGTATTTTAATATATTTTAGATTTAAATCGAAATTTGAGTCCAAATCTCTTTATAAGACAGTATTTTATATAACTTTTATTTAACTTTCCTTAATTGTAACGTAATTTTCAACAGGAATTGTCAGAAGCCTATTGTAATGACTATTTTTTAAAAGACCAAGAATTCATCCAGATAATTGTAAACTTTGTATATTCACTCAGAATTTATTTCATTTTTCTTGAAACTCACTTTAATTATAAAAGAATAAAACTTATAAAAAATCACCCTTTTATGAGAGACCACTGAATCTTCTTTAAAATAATGACAAACTCATTGCTTGAACACTTTAAGGAAATATACTTTAATTAAATGTTCAAATATTTGATCTTGCAATACTTAGAATGTCTTATAAATGTTTAAAATGATTAAAAGTAATTAAAGGGTGTGTCCGACAAATCTAATAATTTTTTGAAAATTAGGGAAAAAACTTTTTGATGTTTATGTCATAAAAACAGTTTCGAAGTATTCAGTAATTTATGAGACAATTAGACAAATGAATCAAATAATGAGTGAATTAAAGCATCAGTTCATTAAAATAGTGTTCATTAAAATATTGGACGTTTTTTAGACAGTCTTAACGACTAATTATAAATTAAATTACTTTTATTCTGAAAACAAATTAGAGGCAAAACTAAAGACAACTTTAACTCTAATTAACTGTTAGATTGAGTGGAGAACAGAATCGTAAAATAATTGCCTATAATTTCTCATTTATATAAAAAATTAGATAATTTGTGCCGAAAAGAGAGTCAGATATTAGTTATATAAAAGTCAGTTATATTTCTTCAGTTATACAATAATATCGATAGTCTGGTGTTGTATCCATTCTTCTTGAGATGTTGTGATTGTGTGTATTGTAGTGCTGAGCACAGGAGGAAATTAACTCAGTTTTGTGTTATTCAACATTTCTTATATTGACTACAATTCTATTGGAACTGACATATTGGCCGCCGAATGCCTTTTTAATCTTTTTTTCTGTGGTTCTGGTGTTCTGGTAGTGTTTGCAACTCTGGCCTAACATAAAGAGGTATCGATACAGGAAATGAAAGGCATGTTTGGATACCAGAATCTAATAATACATAATCTAATATAATATCATATAATCCATTGCCTCGGAATAAGAGCCAAACAATTCAAAAATAAGTTCAACAAAAAATATATTAAATTTTTGGTCGTTTAAATCGATTTTATATTCCATTAGAAATTAGATTCATGTGTTTAATCAGTTTAAAGTTTTAAAGGAGTAAAGAAAAATAGTGTACAAAAATGTTTTATAATTGAATTTTTAGAGAAAATTAGAGATTAGAGAAGAAAATGAATTTTCAAAATGAAATTCGAGTACAAAAACAGTTTCATTAATCAAAATTTTAATTTTCAAAATCGTTATTCAAGTGATTAACTTTTCAATTAAATTAGGATTTTATTCACTTTTCTCACTGTTTTTAATAATATTTGATTAGTTGAACACTAAATGAAGAATTTTGAAACTTAACTCAAAACGGTAGCCCTCCTTCTCTTTTTGTGCTCAAATCTAAAGGAAAAGTATGTGATTAGGATCTCATATAATAATCTATCCATTGATTTGATCCGAAAAACTAATCAAAAAAATTCTTCTCTGTTTTCGATATAATTACATGAATTGAATGAAAGTAAGAAATAATATCTTTTTATGAGTCGTGTATTTCTCAGTGCAAACAATTGAGAGACAACTCAATGATAAAGTGAGGAATGATTTTAATTCCTTCGGATTCACGCCTTTTCCAATTTAATGTCTCAATCGAGTGGTAAGACTCCCGTCAATACACGAGTCTCTGCCCCAAACACATAACGTTTCACTACTTTTGTTTTACTTTTCCCAACCTTTGAAAAAGTATTTTCTTTTGGAGGAAAAAACATATAATTCACGACAAATGACTAGTTTTTGAAAATTGAACCCAAAGTGAGACTAATATAAAGCGATTCGTTTCCTAATTTGAGGCCAAAACTAAATGTCAGTACAATTGTTGGCAAAAGGGATAAAAAGTAGAACAGAAACTATTCTAAGGCTAATGTTAGAACTGTTGTCTTCCTCAGGAGGATCACAATCATGTGTCTGAAGTAATCGATAAGCGATAGAAAATAATTATCGAAAGTTTTCTTTGATTTCAGAGCAAATATAAGCCTTAATTATAAGTTTGTTTCACTAGAAATCTAAAACTTAATCATTTGGAAGAGTCATTCCGTTTGGTATAACACAAACATCCAGCAAAAAAGCTATCGTTAATTTGATATTGACTTTTGGCTTTCATCAAAAATTTAATATAAGGCCAAAGAAAAATGAGTTTCAATCAGAAATAGTTATAACAACTCTTATATGTGTTGTTATATTTAGAGATCAAAAGCAATAATAATTTTATGTTTTCTTTTTTTCATTAATTGTTTTGATAGAAATCTATGTCTGGAAAACAAAATTTTTCGGTTAATATCTGTTTCATTAAAATTGCTTTTCTTTTATTTCATTTCCACATATTTTTGTGCTTTTGATCCCACGTTTGGGCAAAAAATCAGATTAATTGAAAAATATCCGCAATTCCCAGAATTCTTGTTCATAAGGGGTCAGTCGGATACTTGTCTTTAATTCAAAAGTGAATAAATAATTTTTCAGTAATAAAATAATCATTTTATCACTTTTTTCAATCAAAGCCCGGACTCAACTTAACTCAAATAAAAGAATAAATTAAATTATTTATTCATTAGTTATAATGTTTTTGAGAAACATTTAAGTATCAATTCGTTAGCCTTTTATATCATTAGATTTTTTTAAGAAGTAAACTTGCACATAAACTTGGTCTCTTTAAAACATATTCTTAATTATTCCTAATTGTTCATCAGTTAAGTTAATGTCAAAAGAGTCCGACTTTGATTGTCTTATCGAGCATTTCTTGTGTCGATTAATTTCAGTTTAATTTTAGGACAGAATTAATTGGAGATAAAAAATCATAAAAATGTTTTGAATTTAATTAAAATAATTTTTGATTAAAAGTCAAAATTTTTGATTTATTTATGATTTGTTTGATTGGAATACGAAATAAAATTTATGAAAACTAATCAAAACTTGAAATTAGAGTTTTGCCGATGAATTGATAAAAAATATTATAAATTAGATTAGAGAAGAGCACAAATTTAAACCAATTCATAGCATTTGCAGCACCCAATCAATTCTGATGATGAATTAAGATGAGCAAGGTAACTCTTATAGATATTTCCAAAATAAATACACATAAATATGAGACTATTTTTTCCTTTTCTGACTTCTTTTAATATAATTGAATCGATTTATATTATAAATAATATTTCTATGAATTAGGTTTATGTCATTTATGTCTATTCCTCTTAATAAAGAGAGCATAGATAAGGAAAGATAAAGAAGCTTGCACATTGTTTGCATTTACTAAATTAGGACAAACACATATCGAGACATAATATGATACGAAATGAGTGAAAACAGTACATCAATTGAAAGGAAGGGTTTATTCCCGGGAGGTCTCACAAACTAACTGAAACTCTCCCTAACAATAAATTGAAACAATTTTGATGGTGAGCTGAGGGCTAAATATTATATTCCAAACAACTATTTTAAGGCAATAGTTATTCATAGTATTTGTGAAACACAGTCTTAGTATTCATTTCAATTGAGTTTCCAATGATTTTTGGCGTTTGTATTAAATGCACAAAACATTATAAAAACCAAAATTAAATTCATTTCAAAGTTTATGTCAGCTCTTATTCATAGATCCACTGAATCTGAGTATTCCCTTTTGGGTAACTCAGGTCTCCCTATCCTTTTTCCACTCGTTTTGATTCCAATTAATGTATTTCTTTCTGAGTTGTCATTTCTCTCTGCAATTTATTTTTTTGCATTTCATATACGACTGACAGAGTTATCAGTTTTTAATTATTTTCTTTCAAACATTTCTATTATCGCATAATTAAAATGAAAATTCTATTTAAAAATTGTCGTTATTTTCTGAGCCAACGCTTACAGAATATGATACACAAAGTCGTGAATCTATCAAAATGTTAATTACTTTTTCTCCATCACTACTAGTATTCACTTAATTGCAAAAATGTCGGCCCCTTTTCAATATATGTATAAATGAGGAAAAAATAATTTATCCTAATTTAGGGAAAAACTTATTTATCAACTTATTTGGCAAAAGATTAATATTGAATTAATTTCGGATTCAATTAATTTTTGTTTCGCTTCACTATTAAAATGAGATAATAATAAAAGTTGTGCCAAAGCTATGAAAAAATTATGATTTTCCAAATTGCTATTTACCATACATTGCTATCCCTGACTGTAAACTTGCTAAAAGTACCACAAAAAGAACTCTTATTAATGAAAATTCATTTTAATTTATATATCCTTTTCAGATAAGTTTTAGTAATTTTTATTTAATAATTAAATCGTTTTTTAAAAATTATAGTTTTTTCTCATTTAAAAAATTAAAATAAAAATTAATAAATGTATCGATGACTGACTCCAAAGGCCTTCAATTAAATGGTTTACTTAAAAATCATAATTTAGTTTTTGTAAACTTTTTCTTTCTTTTTCTTCGGAATAAATTCATTAAAATTGGTTTTTAAATGAAATTCTTAGAGATATGTCAGACGACTGAATATATTTGAGTTTAATTTCATTTTAATTAAAACTTTTATATAATCAGAAAAAGCGTTCAATAATTGAATACCGGAATCATATAAATCAATGTTTGGTTTAAAAAGACATTTGTTGTGAATTTTTGCAGAAACGGATGAATTTACGCAACACTTGACTATTGACTTCTAATGAATATCATTTTCCGCCAGATTTGAGGAACTGATTTTAGTATAAAAGTGATCAAATCGTCAGCTCTTTTGATGGCATTCAAACTCGAAGTCGGAAACAAAAGACGTTGGAATGGGTGTCGGTGTTATCATTGGCGCCGCACGCGTCACAACAACATTCACTACCGAAAGGAAGAGCTCTGTAACTGATTGAATTTGATTTAAACCTGGAAGTAAGGGAACTGGAATTCAACTTTTTCTGGTTCCTCTCATTCTTTACTATTTCTGTTGAAATATAAATCAAAGATTTTTCGGAAATATCTTCAAAACTCTTTTATAGTTAAACAGAGTTTCATTAGAAAAGAGCGGAAGGAAAGGGAAGGGAAGGGAAGGTCGACACTTCTTCCTTTTGTTTAACAATTTAATTCCTTAAACGGTTTTTAAAGTAATGAAATTAAAATCAATTAGAAAAACAAATCATTAGTTGAAATAACTTTAATCACATATTATTATAAACTTTGAATTAATTTAAAAATAATATTTACTTTTGAAATATTTGTCAATAGGCAAAACCAATTATAAAGTGTACAAGGTCTTTCACTAGGAAGTGGTAACTTTTACACAATTTATTCCAAAAGTTTAAGGATTTGATTTATGAATGTTATGCAGACATTCGCCATGTTTTCGGTAAAATGGCCTAAAAATAATGTCGTAATTAATGACATTTAATGTCAAATATTTAAAATGAATTGTTTTTAAGTTAAGACAACTAAATATATATTATTTAAAAACATTTCAAAACTGACTTTTTCTGACTTTAAGTTTTGAATAATATGTGAATTTTTCAGCATTTCATCCCTTTAGGGCTCTTTTGTTGGTATTATTTCAGAAATTATAATAATTTATGACCTCTTCCTCCGACTTAATAATACATGTAATAAAACTTAATCTTAAAATTTATATGAAATTAGTGTTGAAATTATTATTATCACTATTTATTTTGACTAAATATCTTGATGAAGTATCATGTCTCACCATGATTATTATAAATATTTTTTAAAATTAATCTTTCTCTTATGATTTCTTTTATCTGTTTTGTTTCCTCATCTTAATTATATATATGAGTTTTGGCCTTAACATTATTATTATTAAATATTATTAAATATCACCTTGTTAATATTTATACGATAAAGTGTGGAATTAAACAGAATTATATGAATTTCACCAGGTAGAAAAAGATTGCAAGTTTATGTTAAATATTATTTAAAATTTTAACTCTTAAGAAAAAAATAATTAAACAAAATCTCAATTTTTATAATAATTACATTTTTAGATAATTAAATGATTGAGCAAGGCAATGATTGGGCTAATTAAGCAAATAAAGTATAACGTGTGATATAAAATGAAGGGAAAGGGTATTGATTTGAATAAGAAATCTCTGGAAAGAATTTCATGACTTTTATGTCAATTAATGAAAACTCTTAACAACGAAAAGAAATTTATTTGAATCGAGTCTTAATTTTTTTTGTTTATGAATTGTTTTGTGAATAATTAATAATTAGGAAACTATTTTATGGGAATTGTTTGAGTGAATGGCATTTATAATGAAAAATATAATTTGTTTGAACTGCAATAACGACTAATTGGAGAAAACAGTAACTCAATTAAACGGTCGCCAAAAGTTTATTTTTGGTTCTCATAAATTGGGCGTCACTTGAAATCCTAATAATAAGATATTGTAATAATAATAATAATAAGCGTTAGATTTCGGTCGCAAACTATAACTATAACTACGGCTATAATTCTCTTTTATGTTTTGTAAAGAAAATTTGTATTTATTCTGTGCAATGAGTGTCACATAAAAGGCAGACATAAAAATCGATGAAAATTTTAATCAAAGTGTTTGTGCGACTCTATTAAACCGAATGCTAAACCTCTTAATTAAATAACTCCGGCCTCACATCTAATAGAATGAAGAATAGGATAGAAAATTGGTCTTAAGATTTAAACAATATCTCTGGAGTGCCGGAGAGCCACTAATTAAGGCAACCGTAGAGAAATTGGCTGAAACTACTGGCACTGGCATTAGTTGTACTGCAATCAAATAGACCACAATAAAAGTAATTGAGAGATGAAATGGAAAGAAAATTTCACTAAATGTTACAGTATTTCACTTATAGTAACAAAACAATTAGGACTGCAGTCCATATACTGGAGATGTGCTCATTTCCAAACGGAAGACCATTCGCTTCATTATAACGTATGAATTAAAGTAGGCGTTTGGTCCATACTATTGACACAAAAGCAAAGGTAGAGAAAACCCTAATTAAGTCTGAGGTCTAGAATCCAACTAAAGCCTAACGAGAAAGTGGTTTCCGCTGTTCGCAGAGCGTGACCTATGATTACATCAATTTACCGCTCAAACAGTCCTAACTCTACTCTATTTGTGCCACTTTTTCAGACCAGTCTTAAGACTAAATTCACTCTTCATTTAAACCAATATATACTATGACTCCGACTCCTACTCTCCCTCTCTTTCCCTCTTATTAGTCAACAGTTATATCAAGAAAAAGATCTCAACTTTTTATATTATTTATTTTGACTCTACTCTTATAAGTCAGTTATAGGATCTCTCTGTGATTCTCTCTTTGAAAATATGTTAAATCAATTAATGAATTTGTAATCGAGTCTCGTATTGTGTTATCTGAAGAATATGTTAAACAATGCGTTAAATTAAAGTAATTCTTATTCAGAGTAAAAATGAAAAGCAATTATCAAAATAGAGATTCTGTAGTGAAATGTATGAATCGGTTCATAGAAATACTCTTTTTGTTGCTCTCAATAATTACTCTGTTTTGTTGGACTTATTCTCAATCAAATAGAGTTCAATTAATTCGAGAATAATAGACAAAAATATTAGAGTAATGTTAACCGAGAAGTGCTTAGAAAGCAGTTCTTCTTTAGTATCGTTGATATAACTGAAACACTATTGTGTTTGCAGTACTGCCAATGAAATATGCCTTCAATACAATTGTGACAGAATTGCAATTTGGAAAACTGTGTGATCGGTGCCGACGCTATAAATTGCATTACTATAGAAGACCCAAATCAGGCCTCACATCGTTATATAGCCGTACATTCGGAGTGTCACTTCTCCTATCATTTTGTTATCGAGTTATGCCTTTCAATCTTCTAGTTATTGGACGACCCCTACAGTCCTTTTTAGTTAAACCACTTTAATTGAATGCCAAAC
>JAQFZL010000656.1:0-14167 GCA_034695685.1 Galumna lanceata
TTCTTTTGAATCCGATGAGAGTCAGAGTCAGCCCAAACTCGAGGATTCGTCGCATTACGTAAACCAAAACATATTTAAAGGGCTGAAGAAATGCGCAATTATTAGATCGAAGTGAGAGCTCTGATGGGTTAGTCTTCATATTACCTCTAAAACTATTTCTGACATTTTTATCAATAGATTTAGAATCAGAAAAACATCATTCAATGGCCTTATCTTTAGCTAAAGAAGACTTGATGTCTGAGAGCCAGTCTAACCAAATGCTGGCTAAGTATGTGTCTGAGTGGCCGTCTTGACTTAATGGAGACAATGACACAACTCTTCACTCTTGTCATAACTATTCATTGAAGGAACAGGAAATCGATGATTGCCAGTGGTTTAATGACTACCAAATCTCAACAGTGGAACAGGTTTTGGACGTACCCTTTTGGACAAATGACATCAAAGAGACTAAATTTGCTTCTTTGGAACACTTCGAAGAATTTCTTATTGAATGTGAAAATCTTTTACAGAAAGAATTGGAATCCAATGATTACAATACTTTCCATTCGTTTCTTCAATTCTATAATAACTTCAAAAAAGCAAAAAAGAATAACAAATCTCTTTCTTTAATTGGATTTATTTCTGACTATAAAAGTCGTATATCAAAGGATAGCCTCTCATGTGTTGGACTCAGTATTTCTTTGATTAGAAAACTGAGACAAATGTATCCGAAGTACAGCCGTTCCATTGCTTTAGTTTCGTGTGAAGAAGCGGTTAAAGAGATCGGTGGCTATTCTATGGAATCGCCTAATAATGTGAAGGAACACGTCTTAATCGCTTTCAGATTTAATATCCAAAACAAGAGATCGGGTTTCATATTATTGGATACCGGATATCATGTTTCGCGTCCTATTGTAGTAATGGAAGACTTGGCATATCCTCACACTTCGTGGTTCCTCCAGTCGTCAAATCCTAAGGCCATTAAAGAATACTGTTATCAAATGATTGACGAACAGTTCATTGGATGGAAAGTAAGAGAAACGCGAAACGGATGTCTCGACGAATGGATGAATTTGGTGTTCGTTAAGAAAGCTTTCGCCAAATGTTTGACTATCACTGAAAAACGATCTCTTATATACTCTTTAAAGTCATTTGTAATCCGCAATAGGAAGGGACCCATCGCTGGCTTTTACTGTTGGATCGAAAGCAAGAATTTGACGCTTTTTTTCGAAGAAAACGGAAAAAGAGTACAAAAGAAAATAAATATCAATCAAATTGGAGTCGAAGACATCAAAGAATGGTTAAGAAAAATCGTTTCGTTTATGAGTACAGACGAAGACATGGAATCAAAAGTCAATCAATTGAATCAAATGTTAGTCTCATTCAAAGAAGTGGTCAATGACTCAGAATTTATGCCACAATTACTAGAAATCGATAAATGGATTGAAACCGAATAAACACTTTTAAAATCGATTTTAAAATTGGATTTATTTTAAATTAAAATTCTATCGAAATTACACTTAATTTCTGTCAAATAATGACTTCAAAATAATTACTGAAATTTTATTTAATAGTATTTGAAAATCGATTAAATAAAAGTAAACATAAATTTAATGTTAATCTTATTCTTAATCTTTCGATAATTTCTCGAATTATCTCCGAAACCGAAACCCATTTATTTAGAGTTTAAGTCGACTTTTTGTACGGCTTTTTAGTCTTTTTATCCGAATGTTTCTTATGAGACATTTTGTGATTTCGTTGCACTTTATGTGAGTTGTGATGATTTTGAATTGAATCCAATGAATTGCCAGTTATTTCCGGTGCCGGAAGTGCCAACATTTGAGGTCGAGATTCATTGCTAAGACCCGAACCAATCATTTGTCTTCGTTTATGTCCGCCATAAGAGAATTTTTGTCTGAATTCATCTGCAAATTGTGGCGCCTCTTCTTCTTCAATGTTTATGTACTCATTGTTGTGCTCTTCTTCTCCGGTGTAGGCATTGCGAGCCCTTTCCATGACGTGTCCCCTCTCGTCAATATGTCTACCGATTGACATCTGTTGAAGACCCGATCGCGAGTCTCTAACGGAAGTGCGCGTCTCTCTGAGCCCTCCCGGACCAGCCATTGTTGAATGTGACGATTCATATATTTGTGGTCTTCCAGTCATATCTGTTGACATCGACATCACAGAAGATGAACAATAATATGAAGAATTAGGGGTCGACATCGAAGGCGAGGGAAAGAGTGCATTAGAACCCATTAGACGAGACATCGGACTCATCGATGGGTTAAATGGTGTCAACATATTAAAGGCCGAACCGAAGGGTTCGCCGCCAAACATATTATTGACCATTGAGTTCATCATTCGGTCCATTCGACTGAAAACAAACAAAATTAGATCAAATGACGACTTTACTAAAGATGAGACCAAACACTAACCCAAACATATCGTCCATTTCATTGAAACCAATGAAAGACATGATTGAATCAATTGGTTTCACTTAAATATTACTTCAAAAAACAGTTGAAAATCCCTGAAATCGGAAAATAAATGCAAAGAAAATAAAATGATTTCGAGACTAATAGAGACTAAAATCGAGTATTTCTCGAATTTACGAATAAATGAATCGATTTCTCATTTTATTGTTTTTCAAATTTTTATTTAAATCTCCAAAAGATGTCGACATTAGAGTCGTTCATAAAGTGTGTCGTTTCCCAAAAAAAGCGGTTCTCTAGAGATTTAAACTTTGTTTAGAACTTGAAGTGAGTTTGTGTTCATCAACACTGATATGAGCGCTCCCGACGTTAATCACAAATACTAAGATAAGAGGGTTTCAGTGAAAAAAGTTTTAGCGCATGACTTATACATTGGATTTACTTTTTTAATGTTAATGTCTTCGCAATTCTAATGCTTAAGAGACGGGAAAAATTGCGATACAATAGATGTGTATTACCTGACAATACCTGTAATACCTGTTAAGGATTTAGTTGTCAGTTGGAGTCCCACTCGAGTGGCGCTCACTTTTTCACTGCATTTCTATTTTTGTTTACTCTATTCAGTATTCAGTGTATATTTTGAGCAAAAGTGGCACCGATTCAGAACTCAATTTAAATGTTTAACTCAATTGTGAACTGATTTTATTGGATTTTTATTGACTTTCGGTTAAATCTATTTTGAATTCAGTGTCGGAGTTATGGCCACAACTCTAACACTGTTGACCACATTTTGTTGTCTATGTATCTCAACTTCTCAAACATTGAGTGGTAAGTCATTCAACGTATGAATTCTTAATTCAAATAAGCGCTCAATACCTGTGCTGTTGAATGGAGTGCCCGCACACCACCTGCTCCTCACAAACTTTGGTCATCTCTTGTTTGTTTAGATATGAATAGATGTCAATTCTTTTTGCAGTAATACCTGATAATAATAGCTTGCTCATTTTTTTTGCTTTTAGTGATCATTTAATAATTAAAGTTTGGATGTGTTAACACTGTTAGCATGCTCAATTGTATGCTCAATTGTGTACAATTGGTTAATTGGAAGCTAACATTAATTAGTTTTTACTGAAACACTGGAAATGTTATCTTCCGTTAGTTTATAATATAAAAGAGATTTTGACTGTATTTTGATTTTTCCTCAAATGTTAGTAAAGAGAGAATCGAAAAATTTAGGAAAAGGTTTGGCATCTGTTTTGTGCCTAAAGGCATGTTTGATGAACTGGCAGTGACTCCGAGCAGGGCTTATGCCAACCTCATTGCATGCTCTACACTACTAGTAATGGCACTCGAATACGATGCCGTCCGACCTGTTGTGCTGTCCATTATTTACTTGATATAAATCGTGTGTTCTTTGCTCTCATTTTGTTTCCAATCTATTTCTGGTCTTTAAGTCATTCACTGAATTTCAGTCAATTTCTCACTTATTTTCTACAAAAACATTGATTTTAAAGTACTTTATGTTTTGATTGACTCTCAAATATAGGCATTATTTGAAGCAAATGAGTCTTTTGTCTAACTTTATATAACAAACAAAAGATGAGACAAAAGCTGACGACTATATAAAAGCACTGAAGAGATTGTCATTAAAAGTAGTCCTCAATTCGTTATAAGAGGTCGAGACTCAACTCATGAAACAAAAAGCAATTCTTTTCAAATAAATTAAATATCATTTTATAAAATAACGAACAATTGAATGAATTTTACATAAATTGAAATTTGTTTTGAATCAAACAATTGATTAATTGATTAAAAAATCTCTTTAAATGTTTTCCTCTTAAAAGTTATTATTAATAAACTTTTTATCAAATTATAGAACAGATAATCAAAGAATTCTAAGTGTTGGCGACCCGTCTCGTGTTCAACACTTAATTCATTAGATATAGGGATAAATACGGGTTTGAAAATACGGGTAATTCACCCCATTTTAATTGATTGTTAGTGGTTTGCTGTCACTGGTTGTCAGAGACTCAATCTTATAGGTTTTTCCAGAGATTATAGTTTAATCAGTTAAACAAAACTATGATTTTTTCTATTATTTGATTTAGTTTTCTTCCACTAATTTAATAAGAGTGTGATTATCAAATGAGATGATCTATGAACTATGATCAAGCAATATTTCAAGTATATACTAATTGTATTACTAAAAGCTAGGGTATCAGCGATGGCAAAGGTTTTAAAGCAAAGTTAGAGTTATGTATTTAATTCCAGTTTCATATTAAATATTATTTGACTTTTTATTTGAATTTCCATTAAATGTATAGATTTAGAGAAAAATTTGATTTTTTCAAAATTCAATATATTTTAGATTTTAGCCAAAATTTGAGGGGTTTATCAGTTTCTTTGCAGTTTTATACAACAATTTTTCGGCGCTCAGGGGGGTATGGGGATATACCCCCTTGGCCATCAGTGCTACGGTATTTGAGTGGACCGACCCTCACCTCAATTACAGTTTGATTATATAGATTTTACTTTAATTCCGTAAAAATTTTCTTTTGATTTGGTTATTGTTTGCTTTGATTTGGGTTTTGATGACAACCATTGCTTTTGAGGAACAGATATGAAATGAGTGGACATTTGGACAAAAAGTTGGTCGAGTGATAGTGTGAGTCGTGAGTTGTGCCGCCCCACTACCTCTTATTAGACCATCAATTGTTGTATTCTCTGCTCTCTTGCTTTCATTCATCACATTTTAACTTAAAATCAAAACTAAAGTATGGCTTATGTCACGCTTCCGCCCATTTTGATCGACTTTAAAGAGGTATTCGTGAGATCACCGCCCGATATGTAGCTATAGATTATTAGATGATTCAATTATAGACATATTATCTGAAAGTGTTTTCATTTCACTTAATAATTCTTTTGAATTCCTTATTATTTATTAATAATTTTATATCAAATATTTAATAAAAATTGTTTTCAATTAAAAACATTTTAGCCTTGAATTGAAAATATCTTAAAATTTATTCGATTTTGTTATTGAAATGTAATGAAATGAAACAATTTTTTACAAAAATGTTAATTAGATTTGCAATTAGAATACAATATGAAATTACTTTTGAACAATGAATTTGTTTGACAACAAAATTACAAAACAAATAATTTTAGTTTTCAAATAATTTTCAGGTCATTTAATAACAAAGAAATAATTTAAATCTGAGGGCTTTACCGCTCATTCGGGAGGAGTACTAAAAGTATTGCTTATATAGATTTTGAAAAATTGAGTGAACTAGTGAGTGAACTAGATTAGTTTTATGTTTTACGTAATTTTATTGCCAAATTCAACTCAACTGACTTTAATTAAATCAATTAAATTTTAGATTAATAGCATTGAAGTAAATGATTGTAAAGGAGGCGCCCCTCCTCTCAATACATACAAAATATTTAATATGTATTTGAATTGTTGTAAAACATATTAAAAGATAAGAAACACATTTCAAAGCTTTTAAATTGTCTTAGTTTTGGTTTCATAGTTTGGTTACTTTCAAGTCTTTTATGCGATAATTATTAAAGAAATGACTGGTTTTTTGGGAAAATTGTAATAATTATGACTGAAAATTCAGAATATATAGAATAGGATCAGTCGAAGGGAACGGATAAGATGTTAATGGAATGACAAAAGCCGGCACTTGAGATGAGGCCATTTTGTATGTGTTGTGAATGAAATTTTTGCTTTAAGTCAAAACTGATTTTAATATTGAGGTCTTTCATGAATTTGAGGTTCACTCAGAAAAATGATTGAAGAAAAGAGAAGTCTTAAGTCTTTTCCATGCAATTAGAGATTCGCCCAAATTTGGTGTTCAACTCATCCGATGTCTTGAAACGAGTTTGTGCTGAGTTTGAACTCAGGCTATAATAATATCCTCTAATTTAATAGTTTTAGAAATATAACAAATTTTATTTTTGGGTGTTTTCATACTGTGATAGTACTGATAGCCGTGTGTCTCAACTGCGCCAACAGTTACTGCATTTATTAACGATCGAAGGGTGTGTTACCCGAAAAAATGCTCGAAAGCAAAATCAAGCAAAAGAACTAATCTTTTGATGAATAAAGCAGTGGCAGTGCTCAGCGCTCAGCACAAACAGCATAAGTTTGGTCATCAGACGCATGCTATCCATGCCATCTGAGTTGGAGTAATGAAGGGCGTCAATTGCTTGCCTGTGCTGATGGCCTGAAGCTCATCACAATTCAAGGACAAAACTCAACTGTAATTTATAAACTAATCTGAAATTTATGCGAATATCGTGTCATTTAATGTACGCTCACTATCTCTGCCTCTTTTCTCCACACTTTGATTATAGTCAACAAAACCAAATCAGAGCTCTTTTTTCTCCACAAATAATTTGCTCCAATCATAGGTCCAATCATAAGTCCCTCACTCACTCTCTACTGGACTTCTCCACCATTTCCTTTGTTCCTTCCCTGAGTTGAGCCAAAGGAAATAACAATGCCTTCATTTTTTACGCTTTCCTTATGCTTGAAATGATGTGTTTACTTACCTGTGCCTCAACCAATCATAGGCCATAGTTTAGACAAAGACACTGAAAAGACCTGAAAGACCTTATCCAGCAAAACATAAATCAAACATATGGACAGATGGACGACCACTGACTTCACACTCAATCAAATCTCGAGCACTTTTTCTTTATAAAGATAACAATTTCATGACTGTCTGACACATTTGTTGGACAATAGCTAATAGTGTCGGTAGTATTGGTCACTATTAACTATTATTTAAGTTTGAGTTCGGGTTAAATCAATTGTTCGCATATATAAGAAAATTTGAAAAGTTTTTGATTTTGTCGTTATATTATTATTGAAATATTAGCGAATAATCGCAAAAATATATTATTTGCTTATTGTTTGAATTTTTGGCCTCTAATGAGCCTAAAGGAGTGCCTTCTTTTTAATGTGAAAACCCCTCCAGTTATTGAAAACTATAATTTGAAATTTTGTTTAATTGAGTACAAAATGCAATATTTAATAGAAATGTGGAAACGTTTAAATGAAAATCAACTGATTTTAAATGATTTCAATTATAACTACATAAACATTAAGTTTTTGCGGTCAAAACATGACTTTTTTCATAGATTTCTTATAAAAACTATTGAACTCAAAATCGTCTCCAAACAGTCCGTTCCCCTGAAAAGCACTGATGAATCACAACTTGTCAGATGAAAACTGGTTTCCAAAAGATTATATATATTTTTCTTTTGAATAACCAGTTATTTTAAATCGTATTAAATATTAGTCAAGAAAATACTTAAGCTCTGGTGTGCAGCACAAGTTATGCTGTATTTCGTTGTACTTCTATGTACTAGTTCATCTACTTTAGCTTCAAACCTGAAATATTACACATAAGAAATAAATCCCAGTTTTCTGATAAATATGAAAATATGTTGTGAACCTGAATTTCATAGATATATAACTTCAGAATTAAACACATATTCAAATAAATGATGAGATCTACAGATCTATATCCCTAACATTCATCACTGTTTTCAGTGAACATTACATTCAAAAACAGTAATAATATGTGACTAACAATAAACTATTTCGTGAGTCACTCAAAAGTCACTCAAATAATACTAGTTTTTACTTAACTTTGAAAATATTTACATTAAAAATATATAATTATTGAAGAAAACTCTCATTTTTACGATTTCAGACTTATTTTATTCAATCAAATAAAGGAGTAGTGCTTTAGAGTTAGAAATTCAATTGTCAACTATAAAACATGACATAATTAGAAAGACTCGTCAATCAAATGTGCTCATGCAAATAGCGTTAAATTTGTAATTGTGCTTGAGTCAAACACAACCACTAACTTTATTATAAGAGAAAATTTCAGTTTTGATTCTCAAAATAACTTCAATAAAATTTTCAAAAAATTTTGATGACTTCTTGTTCTGAATTTGACTCAATTATATTTGAGTTCTCTTTACAAAAAATAACTTGTTTATTAGAAATATGCTTTTGGCACTCCTTGCTAATTAGTGATGGTGACCATGGCAAAACGGTCAAAATCAACTCTTATATTTGAAATCTCTATTTATATACAATTAAATGTTTAATATTTTCAGTTATAAATTTAAGTTTTTCAAACAAAAATTAATGAATTCTAAAGTAAAGGAAATTCTATATGAATTCAATTTTAATTTTGTATAAAATTTAAAGTTTTCTCACAATTTTGTTAAATTCATAACTATTTCTTATGTTTTTCGTAAATTTTCCCTTTTTTTATAACTTAATTGCCTTTTATTTAAAGTCTTTCCTAGTTTGAAAGGGTCTTTCCCCTTTATTCCTGTTTAAAATATGCACTAATATGAACTAGTATGTTTATTATGTTTAATATCATTGAACAGAATATCTTATTATTAATGAGTTATTAATAAATAAAATTGTGGTTTTGCGGCACTTAAAGCATTTATACGAAAATTTCATATTTAAAGCTCAAGTTTTAAATGATTTTTGAATTTTCTTAATAGAAATTCGTTCGCAATTTTCTGAGACAATCGGAAGTAAAGATGCTGTTGAGGGCGAAACTATTCGTCTCGACTGCAGATTCAATCCACAACTTTTGGGCACAAACGCAAAGAAATTGATATTTTATTGGCACCGAACCAATACTATAAAGACAGATCCGGTGGCCATCAATGAAAATCCACTCGAGTCTGATTATAGTGTAGAACACAATACACTCGAAGGAAAATATGATTTACTGATCAAAAGAGCACAATATAATAGAGACAACGGACAGTTCGAATGTAAAATCAAAGAGGCGGGTAATGGGGCCGAAGTCATTAGCCTTTCTTTCGTAGTCACTATTTTGAGTGAGTCTTATATTTTGTTTTCATAAATTTGTTTTATTAATTGTTATAAATTGTATTAAATGTGAAGTCCCTCCCGGCTCACCGAACATCACTCCAAACAATCCGGTGGCTAAAGAGGGCGAACCTTTCGAATTGAAATGTTCGAGTCAAGGAGGAAGTCCTGATCCAACAATTCAATGGTTTAGAGATAATATGCCTTTAGACGGACAGATAACAAAAGGCGGTACAAGAGATCGGCCGACAGTTAATACTTTAACTATCGATCCAACACTAGATTTGGACCGATCTCTTTACAAGTGTACCGTTTGGAACAGAGCCATCAGAGAGGATAAAAAAATGGAAACCATTGTTCCTCTCACTGTTCACTGTATGTCAATTGTATTTATGAATTGAATAATTATTTGTAAAATTTAGATAAACCTCGCGTTAGTGTCGGTCCGTATAATCCTCTGAAAATACCCGTCGATGGAAACGCAGAAATGAGTTGTAGTGTTGAGTCTAACCCTCCCGTTAGAACTATCAAATGGATGAAAAACGGACAGCTCTTAACCAATACAAATAATCACACAATAATTCGAGTGAAACCCGAAGATTCTGGAAAATATGATTGTGTGGCCGATAATGGAATCGGTGGTCAGCCAACTAAAGAATCTCTAGAATTAGTAGTTCTTTATGGACCTAAAGTCAATGTAGTTCCCGAAAAAGAGGCAGTAAATGACGAAGTGCTTAATGTTAAATGTAATATAGCGTCGAACCCAAAACCACATACAGTGTTTTGGCTTAAAGAAGATGAGCCAACATTTAAACAAACTGGAACTGTGTTAGTACTCAACCGAATTAAAGCTGAAGATTCTGGAAATTATGTGTGTGTGGCCACCACTAGTTTGAAACCATCCGGTTCTATTGAAGCCGTTGAAAGAACAAGTAATGCAACCGTCAAAATACGAGTAAAACATAAACCGGGAGAAACGGAAATACTTCCAATAAATCCGGTATCGGTTGCAGGAAAGCCATTCACCTTAAGCTGTCAGTCTAAACCACCTGGCTACCCCGAACCTGAATATAGATGGTGGCGAGAGGGACAAGAGCAACAGGATTTGGGTCGTCGTATTAACTACACATTTATTGCGGTTCACGTGAGTCAAGAAGGCCGCTATTTTTGCGAACCTTTTAATGCATTAGGAAAGGGTTTGGTCGGATCTGTCTATCTCTCAGTCAATGAATCTCCACAAATGGTTATATCAATGAAACCTCAGTTTATCGCCAAAGAGGGCGATAAGAATTTTAGACTCACGTGTATTGCGAGAGGAAAACCTAAACCAAATGTTATTTGGCTTCAAAATGACGTTGAGATTAGTGGTGATTCCTCTCAGTTTAGAGTTGAAAAGAGAGAACAAATAGAAGACGCAAATGTTCATAATATTCAAACTACTTTACACTTTGAATCAATGACTAGAAAAGGCACAAATGCTTTGACTGCTAATGATAGGGGCCGTTACACCTGTATGTTTGACAATGGAATTGGTCAGAGCGCTAAGTCTGATACGGTGCTCAGAATTGAACACTCGCCAGTTGTCAGGCATTCCTACAATAGAGTCGCTTTCGATTTGGGAGAGACGGCAGTATTGCAGTGCAAAATGTCTGCATATCCGCCCCCGAAGTTTGAATGGTTTTTCAGAGGAAAGATTTTAGACAATTATAACGATCGCTATAATACGAATAGCAGTGAATTAGGGGATGATATACATGTCGGCTCTCTTTCAATAAGAAATACAAGAGATAATGATTACGGAGACTACACCTGTAGAGCTGTCAACTCTGTAGCCGACGACGACGAGAAGACTATCATAAAACTTGTTAAAAAGTCAGCTCCAGAAATGCCGATGCAATTGGAAATGGTTGAAGTCCTTTCCGATTCTGTTGTTTTGCGATGGATTGAAGGCTTTAACGGAGGTTTTGCTAACACTGAATATGTGGTCACATATAATGATGGCGAGCGATGGCGTAATGAGTCCTGTCGTAGTCTAAATCCATGCAAAATCACTGGTCTTGATTCTAGACGTGAATATCAGTTCCGTGTATTAGCGGTAAACCCTCGAGGGTATAGTCCATATTCTGAAGATTTAAGAGTAACTACGAAAGTAAATCTCAAAGATATGCCCAATGCTTTCGACTCATTCTATGATAGAGAAAAGAATGCTCTGGCTTTCAATGTAGAGCCACACGACGTGTCTCTAAAACTGGTCGCTAAAGTGGAAATTCGCAGTGAAAATAATCCGGAGTGGAAACAACACACAACTGTTCCTATCATTTCAAACCAGGAAAACGTCTATTTAAAGTCAACTACAGAAGAGATAAGTGATATTCGAGTGATTCTTTGTCTTCAGAGTAATGACTCGTGGTGTGGTTACGAACATCTGGTTAAAATGGATCCATTCTATGCCCGGGAATCTAAAAATCTGACCACTGATTACTTATTGAGCGTTATTCTGATCGCAAGTATTAGCGCACTGGCAATTGTCGTCTGTATTCTGTGCTGTTGTTGGAAAAGAAGAGATAGAAATAGTAAAAAAGATTACGAAACCGATTCTAATGCTGACAGACCTAAAGTTACCACAATTAGTCAACCATTTTATACTTCTCACGATAATAAAGGTATTTATATTTTGAAATAATTCAATTAATAATGAGTTTTCTTTAAACTAGTTTTGATGGCAGACGTCGACACTTCCAATATGAGTAAAATATCGCCTCCAATGTATTCGCCGACAAACGATCCCATGAATGGACATATTTCACAGAACTATTATTTGACGGGTGAGGGCAATGATCCCTCTCCCGGTGCCAGCAGTGATACCGGACAGAGCGAACTTTGGAATATGATTAAATCAGATATGATGAACGACAATCCCAACGACAACGGACTTTCCTATAACCCTGGATTCCCTTCCGCTCATATGCAAATCGATCAAAATGGTTATCTTGGCTCTTATGGATATTATCCTCAGGAAGGGTACCAACCATTAAATGAGGACACAATCAACAGAAAGAATAATATGCGTAAGAATTTTATTTATATTAAATTCTTTTCAAATTATTTAAAATAATTTTTTTATAGAAATCCCTTATTATGACGATATGGGTAGTAATCCTTATGGAACGGCAATCGGTATGGAAATGATGTCCGAACCTATCTCTCCACTGACAGATCCTAATTTAATGGATCCATCAAATATGAATCACATGCCATTTGATGAAGAAATTGAATATTCGACGAATAGAAACGGAAGAGTCATACGAGAAATAATTGTTTAAATTAAATAAATGTAAATTATAATTATTGCTCAAAACGCCAAAGCATTCCCTCCACTATTGAGTATATTTTCGGCCAAAAGTAATCAAAATATCGAAAATACTTAAAACTATTGTTTAGTCTATTTTTTTAAAAAACATTCCATTTCTTGTTTTAACATAATTTTCATTTTGTATTTAAATTCATGAAATCATAAGTTATTTTATACAAAATTATCATTCATTGAATTATTTGAAGAAATCTGACTATTATTTACATTTTAGGCATAATCTCATTCCATAAATTCGTGTGCAATGACTTCAATGATTTTATAATTCATTTATTTTTTAGATAATGAAATCATTTTCATTGAAGACATTTGAAGCCGAAGTGTACTTAAAGTAAATATTAATTCGGATCTCATTTTTAATTTAATATCACTTTAAATGCAATTTACGTGCCTTTAATTGAATTATATTTTTTATTATAATTCAATAGAAAATCTGCCATTTATTCCATATATTTTCTAAAATATTTTATATAATTTTTGGTGATTTTTATATTTTTGTAAAAAGTTTTCTAATTATCAATAAATTTATTTCAGATCTGTTTTTCAAATAATTTTTATTCAAAAATCACATATCATTTATATGTGAAAAAAACTCATTTTTTATAAATTATAAACAATTCATTAAAATATCATTCATTTCTCAAAACAGTTTATAAAGATTTACTTAAAAATAAGTTTTTGTTCCATAAATAGTCATCATTACCACCACCGCCAGGGAAGATGTTTCTCTGATATCGAAAAATGACCTATTTCATTTAATTGAGCTTGTAAAACTTGGTAGAAATCTACCTTTAAATTATCCGAATCAACACTTTTTCATCTAAATATCGAATTTCAAAATTAATAGTAATTAGAAATTTTATGAATTAACTAATAATGAATTTGTTTAAACTTTCAATAATGAGTTACGCGAGTAAAACAAATTAATAATAACAAGGTCAAATTATTATTCATAGATTTGACAACCGATTAAAGTTCAATATTTCCCTAATTTAAGTCTGGCCAACCTCTGAATCATTAGTGTAGGAAACGTATCACAAAATCCAAATTCCATATTTGCTTTACCCATAAAACATCACAACATTACGAAAGGCATAATTTATAAAACATGTATTAAACTTGACTACACTATTAAAGATTTTTAAATACAAGACTGAATTACATTTGGATTTATGGGATTCATAGCCTTAGGATTCGGAATTATGGGGCAGCACTTAATGATTAACAAGTTAAAATTCAATAGTTTTATGATGAATTTCATTCTCATAAATGAAATTATTGAATTTAAACTTGTTAATCATTCAGTTGATGATAGTTTTACTCATGTTATTCTTAATTTCAAGTCTACTCAAATTCATTGATAAGTAATTCATAAAATTTTAATTTACGATAAACTTTGAGACCCGATATTTGAGTGATTAGGTGGCCATTCGCACAATTTTTTGATTGATTTCGTTTAGTTTTAACATGCTTAATTGAATAATATTTGTCATTTTA
>JAQFZL010000657.1:0-14155 GCA_034695685.1 Galumna lanceata
AAGATTTTTGAATAATATTATTCAGTCTTATTATCGATTAATTATGAGACTTCAAAGTTGTATTTGAACTTAAGGTCAGAATTACGAACCTTTAAAAGTATCAATAGTTGAAGTTAAAACTTTCTAGGTGATAATAACCTATTGATAAGTACAATGTACTTTTTAAAAATAAGTCTCAATAAACTTTTTGCGATGTTTTTAAATAATTTTTTATATCAAAACTATTAGTTTTCACCTAAAATTAAAACAAATTTATTGTAATTATTATTAATTAATTCATCAAAAAAATCATTAAACATTCGGTTTAAAAATTTATTGTTATTAAAATAATCAAGATAATTCTCGATAAGGTAAGTCTCGATTCCGTTATTACAGTCTTTGAATTAGAATTAAAAAATACACAAAACATTTGAGTCAAAAGTATAATAACATTTCTAATTCCATACAATTATGAAATTATAGTTAGAATATAAAAAGTTAATTATAGTTGACTTTAATTCTCAAATAATTGAGAGTTTCATAGATTTCCATTAAAAAACAAATTAAAAATAATATTTAAAAATAAAATTAAATAAAAAATATTCATAATTTGATAAATTTCTATTCAATTAGCAGAACTTCAAATGATTTAATTTATTTACTTTTATCTAGATAATAGAATTTTAATTATAAATTGTTGATGAATTAATAATATATAGGCTTAAATGACAAAAGGTTTCGATTCTAGAGGGTATTTTACCTATTTTTCGGTCCTAGGGGGTATTTTGATAAAAACGCACATTAATATTGTTTAAGCGTTCATTCTAGTGGGAGGGGGTATTTCGCCAAATTATCGATTTTAGGGGGTATTCTGGAATTTGCTATTTGCTATTAGCCATCTCAGTTTAATTGGTTTATACTAATTTGAATTTGTATTATATATGACTTCACTAAATATAATAACTTAAAAAAGATTTAATCAAAATTTATAATAAATTAGACACTGAATTCTGGAAGTTCTCAATCGATGAAATAATTGAGAATGATTTGCCAGCAATGATCAAGCACATTTTAACCACAACTTCAAAAAGTAATTATATCCGATTGATTTAAGTAAATAAAATTAAACGATATTTTGAAAGAAACTTTGGGTTATATCGGTCACAGCAAAGGAACAATTATGATGTTCGGACTCTTGGCATCAAAGTTGGAATACAATGATATCGTCAAACCATTCATAGCTTTATCTCCGGTTTCATTCTTAGGTCATTCCACTACACCTTTAAATTTTATGACACATTTTGAGCCCCTTTATAGGTATTATTATTATTATTATTATATTATTATTAATATAAATAAAATTATAAAAATCAAACGAAAGGTCATATCCCACATCACTTTTACATTTGGGGAAAACACAAGAATTCTATTCCCATTTATGTGAAAACCGATATATGCAAAGGTTTTGCCAAAAGATATTTTATCTCTTTTTTGGATTTGGTGAACAGCATTTAGACTTGGTAAATTATTTTCATTAATTGAATATAAACTCATTATAATTTGATTTAAGTCAAGGATAGGCGGATTCTTATCAACAGTACCTTCTGGTTCATCGACGTGGGCCGGCACTCATTTACTTCAAAAAATGATAACAAAGAGACCGACCAAGTTCAATTTGGGAGAAGAGGGTAATCTTCAGCGTTATGGACAGTCCACTCCACCCGAGTATGACTTGAGTGCAATCAATTCTACAAATATAGGTTGGTTTCTAGTTTACCATGCAAAAAAGTATCATGAAAAATTTATATTTATATGATTCTTACATCAAATAAAAATTTTCTAGAACATTGGGAGGTGTCCCCGCCCACTTTTTTGTTATCCACCCCAAAATTTTTTGACCTAAAACATAAATATTATATAACTGATATATACAATATAGTATATATATATATATATATACCCTTCCATGAGGTAGATGTAGTGGTTAGAGGTAGGGAATTTGGGCTGAAAGGTTCAGGTTTGAGCCCAGACAGCTGATTGCTTTTAGAGAGCTAAAATGAAAACTTGGTCGATTGTAAAAATGACTTTGAATTATATGCAAATGTTAGATTCATTCTTAGAATAAATAAGCGGTCTTTATATTTCGGTGTAGAATTAAAAGTTGAACATGAATATCAAGTTTAAACTTAAATATAACTAAATGTTCATGAGTATTTCATTATAGAATATATTTTTTTAAATTTAATGAAAAATTACCCATCTCCAAAATTTTAGCTATCATTTACGCGGGAAACGATTGGCTGAATGATCCCAAGGACGTTAAAATCCTAAAGCGTACTCTTACAGGTAATCAAATTAAATGTCCTTGGACTTGTTTTTAATTGTGGTATTTTCAGTGAAACTATTGGACGACTACTTAGTACCGGACCAAACCTGGAATCATATGGAACTAATGTGGGCTAAAGACGTCGGCAAATATGTTAACACAAAAATTATGCAAATCTTAAACAAATGTAAATAATTTTACAGTTAATTAACTTTTTATATTAATAGCAATAATTAATGTTGTTTTTTTGAGATCATGCAAATTATGCATGATGCAATTGGTGTAATGCACACTTCAATGTGTAAATCAATGCAAGTAAATAATACATTGAATAAAAGTGATTTTTTCTAAAATTATTAATAAATGATTGCAATTAAATATTGATGTCATTTGACTGAAAGCATATCTAAATATTGTGGTGACGGCGGTCTCTTTCTATGAGGATCACTTTCATATCTTGGTTGATCAGGGAAAGTTTCGTAGCTAACAGCTTCATATGTAGTTGATTTTCTGAGTTGATCTGGCTGATCATAAAAGTCAGTTTGTTTGACATCAGCATAAAACTCATCGGAGTATCTCTTTCTTGTTGTCTCTTCTAATTCATTGCGAGTTTCTCTCAATTCTCTTTTCACTCGTTTTGAATGCATTCGGAATACAAATAATACAATTATAACAAAAACAATTAATACCACAAACAATATACCAGCGATTCCTAAACCAGTTATTCCTATAATTAAATTATTTCTTCCATTTAATTAATAATTGAATTATTGGTTCCACAATACCTGTGCGCGTGCAATACGGGGGTTTACTACTCCATTTGCCGCTCTTCAAACAAGTTCTAATGCTTTTTCCAACCATTATATCATTTTCCTGATGACACGCATAACGTATAAAACTTTCATTAATTGCAAACCATTGGCTTTCATTCAAATAATAAACATTTCCGATCTCTTCAATTACAACAGAACTATCCTTTTCTTCAATAATGTGTTGATTGGGACAACTTATTTTTGGCATACATAGAGGCCAATCCCCAACCCATTGTGCGTTCCAATTACATGTAAATTTATGACTGAAACCATCATAAAATAAATGAAAATTATTACAATAAATAAGTTATTCTTTTCTTCTGTTTTTCTTAAAATTTTAGTTCATATCAATAAAAGAGGAAAATATTATAACGAAATTATATTTCAATTTAAGTTTTTGTCGGTTTTAATAATAAAAATTTCTTCCAAACAATAAATATCGAGAAAATTGTGTAAAAGAGTATATACTGGGAGTGAAAAAGAGGCTCTTTTTAGTGCACATCTGCTAATGTAATGTAAAAGTTATAAAAATAATGCACTCGTTTTGATATATTCCGTGAATGTCATTGTTATACAATAAGCTTTCATTGCAATTGTGAACCATTTCTATGTGTATGTGAGCCGTGTTATTACCAAAGCCAGCAAATTAGCTGCTCGGCTGATATGGAATAGTATGAAGTGGTATACTATGGTATGGCTGCCATACTATGGCATGACTTCGTCAATAATTCATCAGTCAGTCAGACGATGGAAACGATGCAAAAGCGTTATTTTCACGGAGACTTTCATAGAAGTGGCAGTGGATTCAATGTTGGACTCAGTAGAAAGCAATGAGAGCATGTGCTCACAATTTACTTGCCTTCACACAAATGACTTATATATGCATTGAATCGACAAAATCAACAGAGGGTTAAGAATACAGTGATATCAACGATAATACCTATTGTTTTGTTCTAATGTCGTGTTTAATGCCTTTACTTCATCGCCATTAGAATCCAATCAATTATGAACTCTTCAATTAAAAATTTAAAGCCTTTCCATTCCATACCAAACAATACTCCAAATTCAAGTTAAAAACACCAAATTTCAATTAAATCAACTTTAGTTTTATCTTGCTTAGTTTTGTTTACTTTTGTCAAAAATTAGTGTAATATTCTGTCCCTTTCATATAAGTATTATTTTAAAAGCATAAGAATTGGGTAAATATCGACGTTAACTCTACTCAACAAATTAAATTCGTTTCTCTAAACTAATTTTGTTAACTTATCTAATAATCGATAGGAAAAAATTGGATCAAATTTTGTATTTTATGAAATGGATGACCAAAACATCAAAAATGAGTTTAATTTTGAACCTTAAATATTATATGATTTCTATTTATTTAAAAAAGGGATAATTTTAGTAAAATAGTAACGAATAGTCTTTAAATTTCTTTTTTAATAATTAATTCGAAGAAATTTAAGAATAAAACTGAATATGAAAAATAATTTGTTTATTCTGTGCTAACTGTGTCCACATATAATTATCTAATGATGTGTTAATATGAGACAAAATAGAGTTAGCCATAACTTGGTGATCCACCCAAATGTTTTGATCTGAGTTGAAGTTTTCTACACGTTTTGATGGAATGACTAAAATGTGGTAAAAGCCCGGAGTAGACTAAAGAAGAAGCCCCTGACGGCCAATCAAATATATAGTCTCTGATAAATCAAATCAAAGAATCGGTCGCTTCGATGCACGGATAGTACACATACTCCTACTATACGTGCACTCAGTCTCAGCCATAAAAAAGTTACTCTCAATTCTCTATACTCTAACTCTGATTAAACGAAAAAAAGAAAAGCTCTGAATAGAAATATAGAGAAATGATTGGCCAAACAGTAGTCACAACTCTAGTGAACAGCATTTCATGTGAACAGTCTTCCGCTGAATCCAAAATATATTGAATGAACGCACGAATGGAGGAGAGAAAGAAAAAATAAGTTTATCTCAAACTTAACTTATTTTAGATTTTGCATAAAAACGCGAATTGAGTCAAAACTTTAATGTATTTTATATTCTTTCCGTTTTGTTTGAATGGACTCTACTTTGAGTTAAAATGCAGTGAAAACTGTTTTAAAAAGAAATTTTCTGTTTATTTATTTATAAGTAAATTGAGTTGAGTTAAGGCAACACTTCATTTCATTTCATAATTTCATGTTTTTTTTCAGAATTAAAACTATTTTCCATTTATTGATCAGTGATTATATCGACTAAATATATGGCATTTAAGGGCCAAAATGGAAGAAAAGATTGCGATTCAATCAGAATCAAAATGAATATGATTTTAGTTGTATTATCAGAACCTAATGCCGTAAATGTGCCAAAACTAAGCATTGCTTTTGTTGCACATTATATTTCACAAAATGATGGGGCAGACCATCTGCTCAACTCAAGAGGATTAGTACAACATTGGGGGAAACCTCATCAGCCAGTGCTACACAAGGAATTATAATACCGGCATTTGGACCTGTTCTGTGCTCTTCTGATGCTTCAATCAAGTGCTTCATTGACAACAACTGACCATAAATTAGAAATTAAGTCCAATAAATAGCACTTCAAATGATTGTCTGTTTGACACTCATAAGCATAAGTCATACAAAAGTCATAAATACTATAATAAATCAAAACATTTGACAAACATTCGAAGAAACTTTAAACTCATTGATTTCAATCCTCAAAAAAAGAGCATTCATTTCAAATTCAAAGTTATTCTGAGCTCTTGATTTGTATGAAATGTATGCAAAATATTGAATTTTCAACCAATTATTAGGGAATAGTTTTTTAGACCGACATTTGGATAGATTATGAAACAAAGAGATAGCGCACCCACTTTTGCCGATTATATAGAAATGTTATCATTTAAGGGCCACCGGCACGAGGCGTACGCACGCCTTTTGATGACTAGCACGTGTCGAGCCTTCAGTTTGAATGGCACACAGGGTATGAGTACTGATAGTATCTCCCTTTCCTTTCGTTATGAAATGGCAAAAATATGATCCGCTCTCAGATCTACAGATTGTATCGAAAGCACACGTTTTACGCTTATTATCGAAACGATTCTCTTCTGTTTTGGGCTGTAATTGCGTTCAACGCCATTATGAAAACGATGACGAGTTTTATGATTCAAAATCATATCTAAGGCATTGACGCCTCACTTGTATGCAATACTTCTCATCTTTTTATATGCCTTCAAATTATTCTTTTAAAAAATTTTTATATTTCGCAGTTTCTCTCAAAATTTGTCACTTTTTGACAAAATTGAAGGCAAAGCACAACAAACCCTAACATTACTCTAATACTAAAGTATATGAAAAACGAAAAATGTTTGTCGACTTACCGATCGATGATCACTGGATCAGATGGAGTTTCATTTCTATTACCACAGCTTTTCTTATCGCAACAGCGGCTATAAATTTAGGGAATATATGAAGAAAAGCATAAATTGAGTTTTCATATAATAAAGTAATGACTGAATTAATGGAAAGAAATAATGCAATATTTTGATGACAAAACTCAATTACCTGCACATCACTTCGTGTGTGAGTAAAACACGACACATCTCTGGGTTTTTATCCTGACCCTCGTATATGATTGCCTATTGATTAATGAGAATAAAATTTACAAATAAATACTAAAATAAGTTAATAATAATAACTAAATTCAATTCAATATCTTTTGGTGACTCAAAATTAAACACTCGTTTGTTTGCTAACAAAACATGTTTGCAATGCATTAGACTTTATGCTCCTTTCGTTTCATTTGATTATTCAATTTGATTATCGTTTTTTTAAAGCGAGACTCAGTCATAAGTGAACAGGTTTTTTGTCAAACCCATACCCATATGGGCCACAATTATCTGAAGAGTGCAGACATTGAATCGATGCCTAACTATAATAGTGGTCTATAATAATCAGAAAATGAGGAATACAGAGAGCAATGAGGAGAGAGTCAGATATGGTTGGTTGACATCTGCTTCAATAGAACCTCTTTATATGTGCGGTGTTTTTATACAATACTACCAAAGTTTATAATGTATTTTAGAGGGCTAGCAGTGCATCCATTCATTCGTATCATATCTCTCTCTCTCTCTCTCTCCCTCCCTCTCCCTCTCTCTGAACACTTGTTAATAGAAAACATGTCGAATGAAAACACGAAAAGCTTTTCGATGTTTATTATATTCTATGGATTACAAGTGCCCTAAAAAGCAGACATGTTTTGCAAGAAAGTGTCATTTGAGAGGATATGAGTGACTCTACACTGCAATCAGTCGTTTTGAAGATGACATTCAATAAAATGATAGAAATTGATTCATAAATCTCTGGTCAATTCGATAATATTGTAGTTTTTGTGACAAAAGGCGCTCATATGTCGACTGGCAGGTGGCCTAATGAGAACATGTGGTGCGCCGTTGCTCACCATTGCTCACCCCTGTTAGCAATCAGTGCAACAATCAATAAATTACTATAAGTTTTGTTATAATAATTTCTATTATTTTCAATACTATTGTTTGTGAGAATACAAGGGATAGACTTAGACTTAGAAAAAAAAACTATTAGAGAGGAATCGATAAACAAATCTCTGAAGAGTGAAAAATATCTCAAATCCTTCATTAAAAACAATAACCCAAAAGCTGTCATTTCTTTTAACAATTCTCTTAATATTAAAGTTTTGGCTCAACATTTGATTCTTATTTAAATACCAATTATTTTGAAACATAATCACAATATACTTCAAATATACTTCAAATAAGAGGCTTTTTATTCGTTAAGTTTTGCAAATTTATTCTCAAATGGATTTTTAGTAAAATTATCCGTTTTTTGCTTATTATTATCGGAAAAATATTAGGGAATTGTATCGAACGGTTGAGAAAGTAATCAATCTCTTGGCAAAGACATGGAACAGTCTGTGAAAGTCTGGCTCATTCTTCTAATTATGGCAAAAGCATAGATGTCTAAGCAGTTCCTGAGCCTATGTTTGTGCCCAGACAAGCGTTTGATTGATCCGAAACGTTTCATTGAATCTACAAAAAGATGGGACTCTAATATACTAAAAACTCGGCTCAGAGTTAGAGTTAGAGCCAGTGGTAAAGCCGGTGATGTAGACGAGTGTGCAATGAATTGAGCACTCATTGGTTTGGAACAATTGTTTCAATTGAATAGATTGCTATCCTTTAAAACAATTGTCAAAATTAAACTCATATCGGCTTTTGTTATGTTTTGGTCAAACATTTGTTCTGATGTTCTTAAAAGACAATATATTTGGTTCGGAATCCAAACATCATTTAATGTCTAATAGTTTAGCCAAAGAAATCCCACTGAAAAGCCATAAAATGTACATAATCTGAAATAAGCTTGACTTAGCTGTTTTATGCTCTTCTCTCACCACTTGGCTCTCTCTCTCTCTCTCACTCTCTTTCTCTCTTACTATCTGACAACTGGGGAAAATCAATACGCTTTTGACTGTACGGTCAAACCGACTGATTTATCATTTGGTGGTTTTGTTTTTATGAATCACATTCTGTTCATACACTTGTGTTTCATCTGCACTCCTCCAGACTATCCAGTACTCGACTCTACGCGCTGACAATACTTGAATCACAATATGAATAATAAGTATTGATATAATAACTTATTGTAAGCATACGTTCGGAACTATTTTTTTCCCTTCTTTTACTTCATATTTACTCAATAGACCTAATAATCAAATAAACGAAAAATTTTCGATTCGCTTAATTTAATTGAAATAATTCATTGACTCAATGATTAGATTAACCAAAAATTCTCTAATCTTTTAAAGCAATTATAACGGCGTTTATATTTGAAAAACAAATTCAATGAATAAACAAATAAAGCGATCATTAAATCCATTTCTCTTCAAAATAACGGATAGGGTTTTCAATTGGCTTTTGTGACCATTTGTCGTATTCTCCACTTATAACCAATGGTTACATAAATGTATGCATATTGTGGTCAATAGTGGCAATAATGGCTACGAATAAATTAAACTGATTTATGTGACTTAACTTTAACTGATGTCTATTCGAGTGATTATAATTTCAACATAAATATCGCCGACATTTCAGATTAAGTCATCACAATTTACATAATATTCTGACCACTTAACTATTTAAGCATGCTCAAATTTATATCCTACATCATTTCAATTGAAAACTTTAATATTTTATTTTAAATAATTTTTATTACTGTTAACAGTTTTGAGCATGTTCAATTAGTTATACTTAAAAGAGATTAAGTAGAAGCAACTCAACTAAAACTCGAATATTTGTTTAATGGATTTATTTAGACTGGAATTTGCATTGATCACATTGATCACAAGGTCAAATTCATATGATTTCTTAATATAAACCTTATTTGCAAAGCATTGAGTAATTCTATTATTAGACCAAAAGAGTAGGTTTTTGGTTAAAAAGTACTAAACTTAATAAAAGTATTGCAAAGCAAAGAATAAAAGGCGTATTTATTTGTCAGTCAAAGCCATACCTGTTTAGTGACAGAATCGATGAGACGAACGTAAAGATCCTGTTCTTGTCTGACACCTGTTCAGAGAAAAGAAAAACAACTTTTAGAATAGTAATTGATTTAATGCTTTTGAATTATGTATTAACCGATCGATTCCACTGTTTTTCTATTGGATTTCTCTGCTCTCTATCTCTAACTCTAATATCTATCACTTCTCTCACATTCTCTCAATGTTTGTAATACTTCAACAAAACACTAAATATAAAGATTAAGGATTTCAAAGGAAAGGGAAGGCATTGCAATGCAATGGAATGGAGTGCCACTAAAAATGTGATAATATATTACCGCTGGCGTAAAGCAGTTGAAGTCTATAATGGATGCCATTATTTGTCTTTTGTCCGTCTGCTTCCTAGATATCAATTTAATATTAATTTTTAGTTAAAACCATATTTTAATAAATAAAATGCATTTATCTTAAGAGTGGAAACAAAGAGATTTAAATGAATACCTGGTCTTTTTCAATGAATCCGATGAAAGTAGTCCTTTCGACCTCAACCGGTTGACCCGCTTTGTCATAGAGTGCGATAACAAAATGGAAGAAATTGCTTTTCCTCAAATTGGACGGGGGCTGCTTCTCAAAGTGAGCTCTTCCGAGACCAACACTAACACAATTTAATTAAAAATCACTATTAATTCAAATGCCATTTATTTGTGGTGTTTATGCTCTCGAAGACATGTTTTGAGGAAAGACTTATTTGTTTTGAATTAAAACACAAATAACTGATTGTTGTCATCGATGGCGACAAGTGTTAAGAGCTTAAGACAAAAGACAAACCTGGCAACAGCTGCCTGGTCAAGCATAGATGCTTGCATCCAACCGGCACCTGCACGTACACCATGATGATGAGCACCATGATGATGGAACTGAGCATGCGGATGGTGTGCTGTCGGCACATGCAGGAATGGTTCCTCTTTAAGTGATGCTGTGGCTGATTGAACGGAATGATGATGTCCGAACATGTTGTCGGTCTTTTAAATGATCCTCAAATGATTTGAATGATATCACAACATATTGAACCCTCACGAGGCTGAAGGTCTGCACACGAGTACTGCACGCACTCCGAAAGTGTCTCTCTTTGCCAACAGCTAAGACTGAATTGCTCTCTAACTTCTGATTAGTCGTCAGACCCCAAACAATGGTAGGCATGCGCTCACACGACGAATACCGTTACGCCAAACCCGATTGATTACCAGATCCACCCACGTCTGCCGGGGAGGCACACAAGGTATACCCACGTCGCCAAAAACAGTTACTCCTTTGAACAGGTCTCAGACTAACGGAATGTCTTTGTAATCGGTAATCACTAATCAGCCACTAATGGCTTTCGAAGAATTGTTTTGAATATCAATTTGCGATACTTTCCGATCACTTCAAACACTTTTCAACTGAACTTTATTTCAATAAAACCCTAAACTTTTAAAACCAAAAGTCAAACAAGAAAATACTAATCCCCGGTAGGGCTTAGAATAAGGGTCAGACGACCCCTTTGTTGAGAAATTCGGATAAATATATCTTTTAATCCATTCAATGACCTCTTCTTCCAAATTTTAAGAACTATTTTCTTTTAAAAGTAGTGTTCGTTATTCTCCCGATAATTACAGATACCTTTAGGGCTGGAATTAGTGGAAGTCGAGGCCAGAAATTGTGAAAAATATGAATAAACTTTATTAGAAACTTTTATATGTGCTCTCAATTACAAAAGTTATAAAGTTTTTGTTTTAATTGAACTTTCTATTAGTGAAAACAAACCTTTCAAACACTCAAATACTGAAACAATTCTCTTATGAATAGTTTCCTATTAAATATTTGTACGAAAACTTATGAAACGAAAAGTTTTGCCTAAAATTAACATTTCATATAAATATTCATAAGTTAGGAAAAAGTTTATTAGAGAGTCGGCTATACGTAAAGATTAATTGAGTTAATACTTAATTCAAAATCACATTAATTTCTCGTAGGACTCGGTTTTGCAATCGCTGTTCATTTAATAATAAATAGAGTTAACTATAAAAACTTTTACTGAGAATTACATATTTTTAAAACAAAGGATGCGCCAAATATTCCATTCCTGGAAAACTAACCCATTCTTAAAGCTCTACTTTAAGGCAATCTCTGAAAACTTTTCTAATATATTGCGCTCTATTTTACTGATAATAAGTCCAATGTTTTTGTTTATCAAATTTGAAATCAAAGGAAAATTATTAGATTTAAATATTATTTTAAACTTCAGTTTCAAAACTTAATGTTTTTGAGTTAAATTTTGGTAAAACTCCGTCACATTATTTGGGCTAAAAGTCACTATTTTTTAGTCTATTTGTTATCTTATTTGAGAAATTTGTTGGTATTTTTGCTTGAATTTAATCATTTATTTATTAAAAGCTAAATAACTGGTGTTCTAAAAGAATACATTTTCTGCAAACTTTAATAAGTTGTAAATATTTAAAGCGAATGAAAATTGGATATAAAGCCAGTGTTTACTACAGTCTGTCAAAAATATTTGCTAATAATATGTGCAAAAGTGTATCAAAAATATATAAAAATATAAATTATTTGCCGAAAGTGAGGCAAAAGAGGGAATGGAGTAAAAGTCGATACAATAGAAAGCAATTCTCTGTTGTGAGCAGTGATGCGCCCAAAACCCAGAAGTGCTAAATATTTGATAGAGAGGCCAAATGTACTGAGTTTTCAATGAGGGATATCTTATCCGAACACTCGATTCAGTACACAGGGAGCACATGACAGTGAGGCCATTGCAAAGGTGTTAGTGATGCGTGACACGATCCGCGTGAGCTCAGCCCCACCGGAGAGTCAATGTAACTGTGAGATAAGTGACCTCCCAATTCGCCAATATTACAATCATAAGATGGATCGGCACTCACTCCAACATTAGGGTCACTGAATTGATGAACTCAATGTTATTATCGTGTGTTCATCGAAATAAATTTGTATTCTATTGTCTTATTAGACAGTCCTTCCCCTCACTCTCTCCTTTTCATTAGAGATGTGGCACCGGTTAGATGTGCACTTGCAGTCCAGGCGAACATCCATTGCTCATTCTGTGCTTTTTCATGAGTTTTATTGTATCCATCCATCCATCTGTTCAGTTGTTGAGTTTATCGGCGCCACCAAAGCTCTGGTTCTGAAATAAGAGAAATCTGCATAAAATGATCAAATGATTGGAGAGATTGAGTTATTCTAATAAAAAGTACTGACATTTAAGAATATGTAGAATATTATATACTATATTAACTAAACTTAATATATGGAAAATAGGAAACTTAATCCAATTTAAGGACTTATTATTGAGTTTTGGATTCCCTTTTCACAGTTTTATTGCGAATTTGCTTTACTTGTATTCAATCGGTTGACAAAAGAGCACCAAAACTAAGGGAGTGTATTGTTAAGACTCTGAGGCTTTGTTGTAAAGTACGCTTACCGGCGCCCAAATCGATGTTAAACTTGTGTTTTGTCAGTAAATAAGTTTTTGAGCCGATGTTTGGCATTAAATATAAATTCTTTCGAATGTTTGGTTCAGTTCAGTCAGAATATGATGAAAAGGCATTTATCTTAAGTTTGAGTCCGACCTGTCATGTGCTAAATGAAAACGGATGAGGCCTTATATGCATTATTTAGCATTGTTTTAGAATGGGTACTCTGCCGATGCTGTGCCGACGCTGATATCAATTTTGATTTGGTATCCATGACCTGTTCCGATGAATACACAACAGAATCATCTGTCAAATCATAGCTGAAACTTCTGTTTGCTTTGGGACCGACAACTGATAAACAAGAGTTAGACGCAGTGCCTGATTGAGCTCTCCGTTCACTTTAGATGTACTTTACTTTCATCTGATGCCAGTCTTGTGACTAACGATAGAAAAATAAGTTCTTTGACTAAAAGTAAGGCCTAAAAGAACGGCAAACTTTGTCTGATGTTATTCACGCACCAAATACTGTATACCATACCATATATCAGAAGTCAGTCTTACCGAAGGGCTACACCATATAGAGTGGATGGAGTGGTGCTGCCAATACTCTCGAGGCTTTGTTGGGGCCGAAGCTTAATGAACATCGGGATCCCAACGGGTTTGTGCAACAAATGATGTAGTTTGTTTTGGCTATATATGAGCTCAAATGAATGTTACAACACAGCAATACACTGCTGTCCAATAGTCTCTAACTTCCAATACTCACATCAAAGAAAAACAGAGTCACAAACGGTTTATTAGAAACGAAAAAGTTTATAGATTTAAGTATTTCTTAAATAAACCCAAGAATTATAATTAATTTCGGTTAGAATTCATAGGAAAGTCTAACAAAACAATTATGGAATTGACTTTTGTTTTGGTTTCAGTAATAATCCAACGAAAGTTCGCTTTAATTCAATTACAAAATGAATTCATTTGAATAAATAATGAAAAAATATTGTTTATCAGACCGTAAAAGATTAATGACT
>JAQFZL010000658.1:0-14154 GCA_034695685.1 Galumna lanceata
GCATAACTAGATAAAAGTTTTGAATATTTTGATGCCCTGAATAAATCAAAATAATTTAATCGACGGATTAATTACTTGATATTCATTTCTATTTTAATATTTTGTTTGTTTTCCAAAAATTTTATTTTTTAGAAAATTAAATAAATGAAAGTAAAAATTTCATTAATTAAAACATTTTAAAAGCAATTTTTCGGCAGATTTTCATAATTAGTTCATCAAAATAATGAAAATTAATGAATAGAATAATTCTAACGACATATTAGTATTATATTTTCATTTCATTAATCCTATGTTTTCCATACTGTGCCTATCCTTTGATGTTTTCGTACGAATTATTTAAAAATAATTAACTTCTCTGACAAACAAATAAAGAAATAAAAATATCGACGAAATCCAATGAAAATGTAATTTTCAGATATAGTTCTCAAATCAGTGCTTCGGTGAAAGTCATGTCAGAATGAGGTCAGAATAAGAAATAAGTAAAACAGAGTTAACCGAACTGTAAACTCATCATTAAATGATTATAATCCCAGTAATCAACAAAGACTGACAATTGTCTAATCTATGGGTGATTTTCAAATTACAACTTTGAAGCGTTTTGTCTCATTTAGACGATTCCCATTTAGCCTAGCACCATTTATTGAAAATAATGTTCATAGATTTATAAGTTAACTGTTGTGGATTCAATTAATTGAGGCACTTCAATTTTGGAATGAGCTAGTAAAGTCTAACTTTTATAAAATGGACAATAGTTGACAAAAAAGGATGTATAGGTATGTGAGATGACTAAAGACCTCAATTTCAGGGGGTTTTTTGCTTATTTTTCCGTCTCAGGGGTGGGGATATTTTGAAAACAACGCCCATTTTTTGTTCTTTTGTTCGTATAGACCCTAGGATAGGGGGGTTATTCTGGAATACCCCCTTTAACCGTCTCAGATAAAAATTTAGTGAAATGGGAGGACACCTTTTAAACGATAGTTATATCCATTAAATTGGAAACCAATACAAACAGAAGATAATTTGATCTAAGAATCAGTTCATTGTTTTTAAAGATTATTTTAAAAAGCAATTGAAATAAAAATAATAGACAACAGATAAGAGTTGTTTTTATTATTATCTTTAGATTTATTATTTTTAAAATTGTTTTACTTGAAATGAACTATAGTTACTATACTATATAACTTACTATACTTACCATGTTGCTTTTTTTAAGCTTGTCATTCAGTAAATAATTCAGTTAAGATAATACGATTATTTCTATATATGACTAAAATTGATTAGAAAAGTGAACAATAGTTTGTCAATCGATCCATAGATTTATTATTTGATTATTATTAGAGAAATGTGTTATTCATTGACAAAATGAGCGCCAAATGTATAGAATTATTACTCGAATTATCTTTAGATTTATTCAGAGCTAAAAAAGAAACTCAATTTATTTGTTATATTTCTTATGAAAAGTTGTCATCATTTCAACATTAACTCAATAAACATATAATCTTATTGTTGTTGTTTTGACTCAATTTGCTCTTATTTTTCAATTTCTTTCGATAGTTTCAGCATTTTTTGTGTTTTCATCCAAAAAAAAAAGTTTCATAAGAGTTGAGTACAGACTTTGATGACATAAAACGCTCGGAAAATAAAATTATTTGAATGTTTTTCTGATTTTCAAAATTATTAATATATTCTTCACGTTTTGAATTTCCTGAAAAACTCGTCATTTGATGGGTATTCGACAGAAAATAAATAAAAACGGGTCCGAAATGTCAGTAATAATGGAAATGTTTCTCTGAATAATGATAGAGGCATAAGAAATATGAAAAATTGTTACATTTTTATTCACTGAAGTAATAATATTAATACAAGATTTATGAACAAATCCCAAATCACTTCATCTATTGTTAATTCATTTAAAGCAAATGAGTGTTTAAGCAAATCATTATTAATTCAATTGTTAATCAGTTTTTAGAATAAGAGGTCAAAAAATTAGGGAAATCCCAAACAATAATATATTGTAACAATCTTAGTAATTGCCCTTGCTAATAAAGAGCATACGTTCTTGTTACTCTAGTCAATATTTGGTTTATTAGGAAAACTCTTCACCAGAAGTACTCTAGTTCATTGTTTATGTGATTTGTTTGATAGATGAAAAAAGAAAATTCAATTTTATATCAAGGTTCATTTATTTGGAAATACTTGAAAACGATTCAATTCTCAAATGAGGTATTACCTAGATGTTGTTTTATCAAGTATTTTTCATAAATTTGGATAAATTCTAAAAATTTATCTAGATTATTTCAATAATTGAAAATGAATTAACACTGAATTGAGTTTTAAAGGAAATTTATCGTTAAATATAAAGGAATTAACTATTAATTATCATTAAATTATCATGGTAAATTTGACAAAATCTCTTGAATCAAACAAATTTGATTCTATGACATTTGAGGAAATGTGTTTAGACTTAAATCTAGTTTTAATTGAAATTTAATTAAATTCTGTTATTCAGTGATAACTTTAATTAAATAAAACGAAATTAACTGTTAAATGAAACTAATTCAATGGTTTATATACATCAATGACCAAGGCATTTACATGGCCAACATACTGTGCTTATAGGACTCTCAAGTTCGTCATAGGGATGGATGTAAAATATTCTGTTCTCTCTTTGGGATTTACAAGAGTCAAAATATGAAATTAATGGCAAAGTTTTAGTTCTAAATTTTTAATAAAAATAAATAAAATATGGATTTAATGGACATTTAATGGTTAATACTGTGTTTAAACAAAATTAGTGAATATTGATCATGCACATTTTAAAAATATTTATCAAAAATTGTTTTTTATGTTTAATCATTATTTAATGAATGACTTTTAGACGAAGTAATTCTAATTAAAGATAAATATTTATATTATTTATGAAAAATTGAAATTAATTAAAAAATTAATGATTTTAAGTAAAAATTAATCAAAAATTTCATTAAATTAGTGTTTCGTTCAAATGATAAACCATATGATGAACTCTAATATTAGTAGAGAAATGTCTGTCCGAACAGAAGATTTATCAAATCTTTTGTTAATAATAGAGTAGTGGTTCGTCGCTTGAAATTGCAAAACAAATGATTAATGTATTTATCCCTTTCATAATGTTTGTTCTATAGTGTTGGTATATGTTCTTGGTTCTTTATGTGTCAAAGGATATTTTCATTCTTATCTATTCATTAAATTGTATAGACTTTTCAGGGAAGGCTTTCATGAGTTAACTGTGCCGATTGATTCAATGACAAGATAATTTATGCAATTCTTTTTATCAAAATAATGCATTTTTCAATACTTCTTGTGTTACGCTTTAGTTAAAATTTTCCGGAATTTCAGCTAAAGAATCAAATGTTTGTAAAATCAATTTCAGACAGAATTACAATAAATGATTTGATATCTCATTATTAATTCAAGAGATTCGGATCCAATTCTGCATCAAAAATAAGATAATCTCAAAGATTTTTCTCTTTGAATTTTTTTCATCCCAAAAGACTTCTTAAAAAAATGGGGAGTGTGTGTGTGTGAGTGTGTGTGTGTGTGAGAGAGAGAGAGAGAGAGAAAGAGAATAGTGTTTGAATAAGTATTATATAGGACTTGAGTTGGCTATTATTCAATATTATGTATGACTTGTTCCTGAATAGGCTTTCATTTATACCCTCAGCCATTCTCTACAATTTGGGGTTATTTTATTTATGTTTTATTCTGTGCCAACAAAAAACTTATTTGCAGTTCAGAAACGCAAAGAAAAATGTAATCTAAAGTTAAGAATAAATTTTTATTTATTTGGATATTTTATGTAAGAAAAATGTATTGACTTTCACATTGACTTATGACTGGAAAAGCCTTTTACTATTAGTTCCTGAAAAGTATGTTAATTATTCAGATGAGGAATGTTATCACATAAATGTCATATTTATTTGAGGCCAAATTTTTTCATATAATATTCATAATAACATTTCTTATTCTGACTCTTTTAGTGGCGAAACATATTCTTCTTTACGTTAAGGAAAGTCTTTGACTATAATAATGTTTGACACAGAGTTAAACCTATTGTAGTTATTCGTCATATTTTTTTATTTACTAAACTTATTCAGTTAGTACTGGCTTTCCATCGCAACCAGAATTCCTTCACATCTGTTGTCCAGAAGTTTTGACTTTTGCCTTAACTCTATATCATTATTGAAATATAAGTTATTTTTGGCCAAATTTTTCTCTCATTTTTTCCAATCTTTTGTTTTTGTACTTCAAATAATAGCAACTATTTCTCGGAATAATACAAATCAAAGATTACTTTTATGTCACATATAATTGAATGAAAGCGAGTGATCCGAAAACTAATTTCTTGTAAACTCCTTAATGACATTAATAGAGATTATTACCGAAAATTTAATCCCTCAGCCATTCATCCAATTTGTTTGATATACAGTTCTGATATGTAGTGTTAGTGTGAGTTGAGATGAAAAAAATTCAAAATTTATTTTATCTCCAAAATCATCATTAAATGATTCAACTGAACCCAAACTAATACCCATTCTGTGCTAATAGAAAAGAATTTGTGTTAATACCGCTGGAATTTTTTCAAATACTCTATTATAGATTAATGATATGGTTAAGTTTAATTTGATCAAGAGCATTCAGGTTTAGTTGAATGAGAAGGAAATTAAAAGGAGACCGTTATTAACCTCAATGTAAAACTACTTTCCTCTGTTTTTTGAGCATTTTTTTGTTGGTCTAAATTGAATTCAAAAACAATTCTCGAAAGTCATGTTTTGACGCCAAATACTAAAGTTATTCCATTAGTGAATGACACCAAAAATCATAATATAAATGATAATATCCAATGACTTATTCCATACATTAATCAATCAATAAAACGGATCGTTAATCACGATTTGACTGAATTGTCGTCTGAATCTTCGCCTACAAGTCTTGAAAACCGAATAGAAATTCTCTTCACTTTTCGTCAGCTATTCTTCTAATTTCCGCCACTGTTTTGGAAAATTGCTTTTCTCTTCTAAATGACAGAATTGACTTTTATTTCACAAATGTTTGCACAAAAACAGAGAAATATTGAAATAAATTATATGAATATTGATTAAAGAGTAGAGTCTCGTCAATCTCTTTCTTATTTGATTGAATGCTTTTAATATCATGTCATGATGTTTGACATCAAATGTTGAGACCGTCCTCTCAATATTCACATCAATTTAATAACCAGACATAGAGTTAATATCTGAGAGAAATCTAATGTCAATAAAAATTAAGTGAATTTCAAAATGAATTTTAATTTAAAATTCAACCCTTTATTAAAGTAAAGAGTATTCGCTCGGAATTGATGTGATTTCAATTCAAAACTAATGATATTCTGAAGAAATAAAAACGAATTAAAATTCTCTCTCTCTCTTTGAGTATCAAAAACATAACTCATATGATATATGAATAACTAATTCAAGCATTAATTTGAAAGACCCGCAGGAAATAACTTTTAAAAACTCTTTTCAAATCGCTATAACTCTTTATTGTATCGAAAGAGCACTAAATTTTGTTCATAATATCAAATGTTTAATATAATGTTTATTATTATTTTGCGATAACTACTGATTTAACAGTTGGACGCCTGTTATGGACAACATTTTATAGACCTGAATATAATGTGTTGAGAAAAGAGTCCATAACTGTGATAGATATAAATGTATAGTCAAACCCACTGTTAAACTCACATACATTATTGCGTCAGTAATGAGCAGATAATGTAAAGTTAAACACCCCTTAAAACTGTCATCAAACCCATTGAGCTGTGATTTTAGTAAACAAAATGTGCCTCAAAAGTAAGAGGACTAACATTTACACTAATGATGCGTTTGAGTCAAAGATAAACCATATCTACAATTTGTCGCCGATTTTCATATCCTCTCCGTTGCTATTAATGGTTGTGAAGTATCACTTCTCAGTCCTTGAAATAACTGAGTAGACATTCGTTTAATTCTGGTCACCGGTTATATCAAAAACAAGTTAAGTCCATAAAGAGCTGTTATCGGAGCAAAAAAAAGAAATTTTGTCCACATTTGGTATTAGTCTTACATTAGTAGAGCTCTCGAAAACGGTGTATATTTAGTGCACTTTATTTGTTCGCTAAAAGACTAGTTTAGAGGCTTAACGACTAATAGTGAAGAAACCAAACGGCAATTAATCAATACTTTTATCCACATTTATCGGAGGTTAGGGTAAAGTCAAATCGAAAAACTAAATCGAGCACTACTTCACCCAAACTTTTGTCATTTACCGCTCAAATATACACAAATTGGACAAAAGCATTGATGTGGAGATAAATTTGACTCTTTTTTTCCCATTAAATAACTTTTGGTATAAATAAAGTTTAGATCATAAGATTGACACAAACTTTACTCATAGATAGTTAACAGACTTTTCCATTAGGTTTTCACTCAAAAAAAGTTTTGCAAACTTTGTATATTTCGTGATATTTTCCTAAAGTTTGCTCTGTTTTTGATTGAATGTCTATTTTGTTTCATTTTCTGTTTTTTCTTCCATCAAAAGTCTGTACGCTTTTGGCCAGCGGTGCCGTCGCTTTGTTCGGTCCATTAGGCGGACGGACTGCACTTCACGTTCAATCAATTTGTGATGCGCTCGAAATACCGCACATTGAATGCCATTGGAATGTGAGGGAAGGCGTCGACCACCTCTCCATTAATCTCCATCCAAAGCCATCGTCTTTATCGAGGGCTTACGTAGACTTAGTTAAAGCGTGGAATTGGAAAGCCTTCGCCATTGTCTATGAGGATAATCACGGTATGTATTGATCTCTAACCCCAACTTTAGATCAAGAGCTAAATCCGCATAAAAGAAAGTAAAGAGTGAACCTAACATTTTAGTGAAATCAATTCTCTCCTTTCCTTTCTTCTTAAAGTCTCCTTTGAGTCATATTCACTGAAATAGACTTCAAATCCATAAAATGATTAAAATAATGGTTTGAATGTAAGGAAATAAAGATTCCATAAAACGAATATCAGAGCTTTTCAGTAGTTAAGGAAGACTTATATTTGAGTTAATTCATAAAAGCTCTGCCAGTAGTTAATCGATTCATTGTTTATTTAAGAGTAACTTTTGAAAAGAGAATCGAAACAATAAAACAAAATAATTGTATAATTCGTTAAACCATTGAATGAAGACTTATTTGTGAGAAAAGGGAGAAATGAAAAGAAAACTTTTATGTGTCCATTGGATCGAAGAATAAACTTTGTTTTGTTTCCGATTTGTTTCCATTAGTTAAGAAACAGAGAAAAAAATATATATACAAACGTTTGTATGGTATTCATGGGAAGTCATTCATTCGAGTTCTTAAGTCTTGAGAAAAAGATACAAATATTTCAAATATAGTTTTGTTTTAATATAAAAAAGTATTTTTCGTTCAATGGTCTGAATAAAAGGCAATTTTAGTGCCAATTCACTCATCGATTGGTGACTGGATATATAAAACTTGGAATAATAGACAGATTGTAATGGTTTGGATCACATCCCAGTCATAGATAGCAATGTTTGCAGTGAAAGCAACCGATCAATCATTCGATACAACTTTTGCTTCATTTATCAGATCTGAAGCAAATTTTTCAAAACAATATAAACTTTGTTTGAATCAAAACATATATTATATTATGACTGATATTAACGGATAACGAAATGTTAGAAAAAAATTGCTTCTGAATAAGTGGTCAGATGTGAGAAGAAATACTTTTTCATAATGCCTTTCAAGAGAATATTAACTCTCCAAGCTCTCCAAGGTCATTTTATTCAATGTTTTTATTTAATTTATAGAAAAAAGATAGAAAACAAACAGAGCTATGCTTGGTAATTGTGATTTATGAATGCATATAATAAGGGGAATATCAGACACATATAAACAAAATTAATTTCCTCAAAAGTTGGCGAATATTATAATCAAATGTTTTGAAAGAATATATTTTTGAAAATCTTTTCATTTCAGGCATTGTTCGCATTCAAGACTTTTTGAAAGAAGCGGAACAAAACAATTGGGTTATACGACTCTATCAATTCTCGGGCAAACCCTACAGAGACTTATTTTGGGAAATTAAGAAAACAAAATTCTTTAACATAATTATTGACGTCAAACGGGAAAACATATTCAATGTTCTCAAACATGTAATGAATTTCTTTTTTACTTATCATTAATTTTAAAGAAAAATCTGTTAAATTTCAGCTCAATTTACATGTATTGAGTGTTTCTTAATTTATAAATCAATTTTAGTTTTTATTCAAATTAGGTTTACTCTTATAAATAAATTACTGAAAAAAATATAGTTTTAAACGAATCAATATTTGATTTATTTGAAAGTTTTAAGAAATTTGTTTGAATTTTTTATAAGAAAAAAAAATGACTTCAAATCAAAAACTGGTTTAAACTGAGAAATACGAGAATATTTGTTAGGGATTATTCCTTTGAGTTGTTTTTCTTATTTTTATTTATAAGCACTTAAATTAAGGCCAAAACTCAATATTATTGTTGAGATGTCATACATTTTTTTATTCCTTATTATAAGTATGAGTTCCTCTGAGAGACTATCGTTTTTCGTTTCATATATATTGACTCAAAGATGAGATTTCTTTTGAAAAAAACCAATTAAAGACGAAGTAATGAATTTTTATCGGATATTCAAATGACATCAAAGAAAAGGCATTCAATAAAATTAGTTACACAAAATACTATCTTATTCTGACTGAACGACAGGCTATAACTTATAAGTTATCACTAGTTTGTGGTTTAATATAATATTAATAAAAAGGAGTGTCACTTGTATTCCAGGCACAGCAGGTCGGAATGATGACTGAGTTCCAGAGGTATCTCATAACATCATTGGTAAGTATAGTTTGCTTTGGATTTTTGTTCAAATATTATTCTGTGCTGAAAAACTCGTTGACATTTGCCCACAAAATTAGCTATAAATTGCTAACAGTATTTGTTCTCTTGATTTCCATATTCTATGCTCTGAATTCCTTCATCTTTAGGACTGTATATTTTTATTGTGAATATGAATTGATTGAAACTTAACTCAATTTAATGAGTGCTGAGCACAGCATACATTTCTTCTTTCCTTTTCTTAATTTCCATTCATTGAGGAAAACAGAGGTCTTGTAATGAAGAACTCTTATAATGAGATTAACTTTCATTTGAAATGAGAAACAAAACTCAGATTAAAGTCAAAAATACAACAAAACTTTAAAGATTTTGCAAATATTCGAGTAATGCGTTTCATAGTCTGGTGCTGTGTTTTGGCATAAATTTGTGACTCATGTCATAAAAATATGACAATATTTCTGGAAAGTATTTGATAAGAGAGGACGGGAGGAGAAAAGTGCACAGAATAAATTACTTGTAGAATATATTCTTTCAATTCTTGTTTGATTGTAACCCGAGATTTAGTAATTTCTTTTCCGAACAGAAAGTTTATACCTAATTGTTATTCAATGCTTTCAACATTCAAATACCAATATATTCTTGTCTATATTTCCCTGATTTATGATATTCTCTATTCTTTTTTTGTATACAATCTATCAATTTCTGAAAAGAGGAGAGCATTCGATATCATATTTTTACTAATGTATAGATTATATAAATTGATAGATAAGTAAAAATCAAAGATTTTCCAATTCATTATTAGCTCTACTCTTCTTCTTGTCATGTCTTCACTGAAGATCAATAGAAATAAAAAAAAAGAAAGAAAATTATTCACAAAAGAATTCTTGGGATACAATGAATATAATTATTTGTAAGAAAAGATATATTTTGTTATCTTATATTCTCTAATGTTATGAAATGTTATGTTATGTTATGCTATACTTTCTTTCATAAACTCTGAATCGTTGAATGAATCGCATATAGAATAGAAATTTGATAAATCTTTTGAGTTGAGTACAGGTAATGCATTAACCTTTGCTTAGGTTAATATGAGACTCTTTTAACTAAATGTTGGGAAACATTTCCAAATTAATTAAAAACATTTCCATTTAATCCGATATGAAATTTGAGTCAAAATATCGTTTGTAATCTGAAATCTTTATATCTATATATTTATCCATTTCTTGTTCTCCAGAGAGTTTATATTACTTCCAAAACAAACTTTTACTTTTTATCAGTGATGCCAAATAGGGATGTCTTTAGGGGGGTTCAGGACAAAGCTCTTCAAATCTTCAAAATGGGTTTCAATATATAATTAACCAAGTTCATAAAATATAAGTACTAAAATTAGCTTAAATTTTGTTTATTTCATACTTTCGTTTTTTTTGATTGAAAATAAATAGTTCAGACCATTCAGTGGACTCATTGGACAGTAGTAGAGCTCAATTATTAATGACTGAACTTTTCTATCATAAATTCTTGCACTCATTAACTGACAAAAAAGAAAATTGAATTAAATTAATGAATAACAAGTAATGGATATCATTGATGGCTACCCTAATGATCAATGAAGAAGTGCCATGACACATTTCCCTATTATTATTCTTTTGGTTGAAATTTTTTTGCTCTTCTTTTTTGTTTCTTTACTTAATTGAAGAAATAGTATTTTCTAAACTATAAAAATGAACATGTAATCTTTGAAAGTGCCCTGAATGTGCCCTGAATGTGCCAAGGGCCAATTTCATCTATGATGATTAAAAATATGTTTCCCTTATCTAAAGAAGCAGTTATTTAATACTATTTCAGAGACTTTAATGAAATAGAATTAAAGTGAGAAACCAAACGATTTTAATAAGACTACAAATAAAGCCTTTAATTAAGAAATGGATATAAAACCACTAAAACTAATTGACTTATATTTCGTTGATTTTATTGGCGAAACTCTTATATTCTTTTGAGATACAGAACTGATTAATTATACGACAAAAATAACGCTTTAATGAGTCGGTGTTCAGCTTTTTATGCAGAGAAAAATAAAAGCAAAATCCACAGTAAATCATCAATTATTCAGTTTATTAAACAAGTTGAGAATATGGCTGTCATCTTGGCTAATATTTTGACCATTATTTATCGATTGTGACTCTTATTGGTAGAAATCTTAGCCGACTTTCCCTCCAATCAAAATGAGATTCAATAATAATAATGTATTGAATTTAAGACTTACATAATATTAAGTCATTTCTCGTTTACTGTCATTTTGTAATACAGCCACTGATAAGAATGGAAATACATATCTTTAAGATGTCTGTCATTAGATGTCTGACAAACGGCTAACAATTGATCGATAAATTACTCTTCACTACAATATTACTGTTCTTTTGGATGAAATGATCAAATTTATGTCAAAATAAGATTCAATTAAGACAACAATCATTTGACAAATAAGAATATATTATATGAACCAACTCTTCAGCCCTTATTTTCAGACATAATCTTAAGAACTTTATTAGTATTTGTGTGGAAAATAATAAGCAATGATATGACTCTTGATTTTTCTTTCTTTTCAGATAATGATTAGGAAAAGATCAGAGTTCAGATCAATTCATTTAATTTAAAATTTTTATATTTGAAACAATCTTTTCATATGAAATATAACTTTTTTTTTGTTGAAATGTATCGAAAATAAATGGTTTTTTTCTGTTGTACTCAAGCCTTGCATCGATTATTAATAAATGCTTTTAAGAATGAATTTTAAATAGTTTGCAGGGATTTATATCAATCGATTTGGTGCACATCCTCTTCACTCTTTTTTTAAAAAAAATATTGGCGAAGAAATTGAATCGAGTTTAGTGTTTGAAAGGAAAGCTAATGCTTTTCTTCAATATATTATAATACTATTCGCCTTAAAATGAAAATTTCAAAAAATTAATGCAAATTTATTTATATATTAGACTCAAGAAATGAATTCTTTATAAGTGATAATATTTTTCCAAATTCTTTTCATCTGTTCTTTACATTTACTCAATTGATCTTCAGATTTATTTTCTTGAAAAGTTGTATCTGAGAACAATTTTCTCGTATTCTTAATACCGATTAATAGGAATAAAAAAGTTAATTCAATAAATTTCATTGATTTTTGAAATGAAAAAATATTTTTCTCAATCAATCATTTAATAAAAACATTTCTTTTGGGAAAAGAAATGCCATTAAATATACAGAAATAGAAATAAATTGAAGAAAAATCCGAGAAGTATTTATAAAAAATTCAGTGATTGGAAAATATAAATGACCTTGCACATATACACTTCATCTAGATGATATTAATCAAATGTTACGTCAATTTATTAAATATTAAAACAAATTGTCAGTTAACTGAGGCTTTGATTAGCAATTTATTACTTATTTAAACTTGTTTTCAGCCAAAACTACCGAAAACAGTTTATTTGCGTTATATTATATGAAAGGTTAATTTATTTATGATCCTGTGTTTAAGGAATCGGTGGCTAACAATCTGAACAAACCATAACCTCAATACAGATCTGAATTACATTTTATGGTTCAATGAAAAACATTAACTCAATTGAAAGGACTTAGGTTATCAGAAATAATCCAAATTTCCATAAGCCTTATCAGCAAGGCTAGTTTGCTTTTCATAGCTAATGTCCTTGCTTATTTCATCCCTAAATGAGATTTGGAACATTTCTATCAAATATAAAAAGTCAAACAAATCGTGATTACAATATGAATAGTCATCTCCTAAAACCTAAATTGACAAAAAAGGTTTTGCTCTTGTACATTTATCCCTGATTTATTGAGCCATTTTTGTTTCATTGCTTTGCAATTTTACTATAAACATGGTCAAATTGTGACCAAATTAGATAGAAATCCTTTGAAAACTGTAATGTTTGCTCCAAAAAATACAACTTTTATTCTTTTTATATAAGAATTTAATTCAAAAACATTTAATGCTTTTTATAAAATGAATACTTTTTGATGTAATAAACAAAATGAAAGTGAATTTCTCATAGAATTTCTAAAATTCCAAATTTATTCAAAACAATTTACATCATAAAAAGTTTGGGAATATATTTATATACTTTTTTGAATTATTTGGCAATAGTTGGCAATAGTGTTCATAGTGTTCATAGTGTTCATGGTCAAATATTTATGAAGACTTGTTGAAAAAGAGACAGAGAGAGAGAGAGAGGGAGTGATAGGGAGAGTGAATTGTGAAGAGTTTTATTTGAACTAAGAATTTAATACAATTGTGAGAAATGCATTGAGAAATGGCTTTTCATTTAATGTTACGTTCAATACATGCAATAAAAGTGAAAGAAATGCTGTGAATCTCAAGAGTGACATAAGAGTAAAGAGAAAGTGATTTATTTGACAAAAACCTGATTCGATTGTATCGTCTGATCGGAGAAAAGTTTATCGATTCCTCACTAAATGATAAAATAGATCCCAAACTCTGGACAAACATTTTATTAAATCATTAAACTATTATTAAATATCGTTTGAGTTCAAAGAAATGACGATTTGAAGAGAAATTTCAAATTAATGTTCAGAAGATTTGAGTTTTTCTTTTGAGAGCACTTTTCACTTATGTTTAGGAAAACAAAAAATAAATTCTCAAAAGTATTTACTTATTATTCATTTGTCGACAGGATTTGCATACATTAGATTTGGAAGACTTTAAATTTGCAAAAACCAAAATAACTTCATTCCGATTAGTCGACTCTACAAACCCAGAACTGCACACCCTTTTGACCGACTGGTCACTACTGGCCTCCAAACGTGGCTTAAATAATGTAAGGCCACCAGAAAGTATCTTGGTAAGTATTGGCAAATTCAGATAATTTCTTAATATTGAAGCCAATCATAGACTAAACGAATGAGACCCAGGGGTCAGGACATACATAAAAGAGAAAGACTTCACTTATAGTTAAGGAATACAAATAACAGATCCTGCGCTTCATTTAACACTACGAAAGACTATAAAATTTAATTAGTTTTGCCGTACTTTCATTACTTTCATTACTATCTGTAGCTTTTAATCGCTTTTTAGACTTTTCTTATTAAACCCATAATAGGCTTCAAATAAAAAGAAGACATTTCTATGATTTCAATCATAAATTATATGATTTATTTCATTATTTTCAGAGCATTTTATAGAAAAAATTTAA
>JAQFZL010000659.1:0-14143 GCA_034695685.1 Galumna lanceata
ACTGATGAGTCGGCTTTCCTTTACACAAAACTCCATGACTTCAACAGTGATGACAAACTCGACGGTTTGGGTAAACCCTATTCTGAATTTTTTTCATTACATTAATTGAATGTTGTGTTCAGAACTATTGTTAGCCGTCAAACACTCTTTGTCTCATAGAAACTCTAGTTTTGAAGAACTGAATTTAGAAGAATTTTCTGGTAATTACTTAAGATTTAAGAATATTTTAAGACAGCGATGGGCAAGGTCCACCTTTGGCGAGGGGGTGGGTACCTCGACAAAATCACAGGGGGATATAGCCCTATATCCCCCTCTTGCCCATCGCTGAATTTAAGAATTTGAAGTCAAAAAACAATTTAATAACAGTTTTTGAATAATTTTTATTCCAATTAAAGGTTATGTCGACTCAGAATTAAATTTAATGGATTCAAATTACGATGGATTTGTTGATTACGGAGAGATTTTAACATATGTCGCGAAATTAAATGAATCCAATAAAAGTGCAGAACCACAGACAGCACAACCACCACAACAACATCAACAACAACAGACACCATAAACTTAACATTAAATTATTTGAAAATTCATATGAAATTAGATTAAATTTGTCGATAAAATTAAAAATAAAATTTAATTAAAAATACATTTAATTTAATTCTGTTTGAAATTAAATTATGTGTCAAACTTTGGACTTTATATTTATATTAAATGTACATCTTTTGCCAAATCAAGATTTAAATCACCAAGATACTTTATTTAGAAACACATCAGATTTAAAAAATGGTCAAAAGATTTATGAGATAAGACATCATATAAATCACTGAAACTGAATAAGTTTTGATTCATTTTTAATGCTTTTTAATTCATTGACCCAAATAGTGATCATCAAATTGTATCAAATGTTAAGTTTATTTTTGGACAACAAATCATTTCTATTCTAATAATGTTTGTCACTGTTTTTGTGGTATAATTGTTGTCAGACGTCAAATAGTTGGTGATTACTTATCACTAAAGCATTGTTTTATAGTCGATTATAACTCTTCAAATAGTCGTTTAAAACCAGTGAAATAATCGATTATTATTCAGTTATTAGAACTTTTTTTTTGAAAACTTTTTTTATGTAATTATTGCTATTATTCACCATTTGATGAATTATTAGTTTTTATTATTAAACGTCATTTTAAAGAATATTTCAGAAATTTTTAAAATAAATTCTAACTCTTAAACTTTTCATAAATTTAGTTTCGGGAGTACTAATCAAAGTTTTATTATAACATTATATAAATATACTTCAATAAGTATTTTCAGGCATTTTTTCTTACTTAAATTGAATTTCATATCAATTAAAACTATAACAAACAATAAATTTACAGAAAAATATAGATTTACTCAATATTAATAATATTTACTATGATTTTATAGAATTTAAGTAAATAGTCGCTAACCTCTCAAATAGTCCTTTATATAGTGATTTATAAACTTCGGAAAAATGACCCCCAGTATGTAATTCGAACTTATATTAAACTTAGAACTCAAAGCTATCTACCAGACAATAGTCGCTATAATCGAGAATCAATGCTCTACTTATCACTGATAACTTCATTACCGATTTTTACTAATATTTAGTTCACAGTATTATTGATAAATCTTTGTTTTTTTAGCATTTTTAGCTTAAAATTTATTAATATTTAATTATATATTTTAACGATTAAAACAAAAACAGGAAAATATTAAAACGATCTAAAAATTTATATTCAAATAAATGATTATTCATTAAATAATTCAAAATTTATTTACGCCAATGTTTTCGATGATTTCCACTCATATCTCAAACCATTTGAAAAATCAAATGAATGCAAATTTAAAAGAGCCTAAAGTGACCACTTTTGGACAATTAATGACACTTTCAAACAATAATTACATAAATATTTAATGGAAATCATAAGTAATACAATTAACAAAATATGAGGTCTTTCCCACTGAAGCTTTCGTTTCACATAAGTTTCGATTAAATCCGAAGAAATCTTTATTCAAAATGACCTAATTTACGACATGAGCTCAAAGTTTAGTTCCAATCCTAACCTATTTGTCAAAAGTGAAAACCGGTTCCAATAAAAGCAAAATTTAAGAATTATTTGTAATTTTTTTTAGAATAAGTTCTTAAGACTTGTGTCGACCACTCAGTCTCTGACCGATTCTAAACTATTTATATATATATTAAGTTTTTTTTATAAAAGTTAAGAAGCATTTCATGTGACGAAAGCATTGGATAAAGTTTTGAATTTTGTGGAAAACTTTATAACAAATTCAATAAGTTGTGAGTAAACCAATGATTTGTTTCGCTATAATCGACACAATTTTTGGTTTTCAATTTTAATATCTTTTGAGTCACTTTTGACTATTGATTAACAATTTTAGTCAAAACTTATCCCAAGGAGACAATACTCATATATTTTTGTATTTTAAAGTTAATTATTATTAATAATAAGTATTAGTAATAATAATACGAAGGATTTGTTCAATAGTTAGTCAGTCATCCGCTTAACCTAAAAAATGGGAAATTTTCGAGTTTTCAGTCGAAGTCTATTATTCGGCAAAAGTTGTGTTTATTTTCCCAAAAAGTTGTTCTTTTGTAAGACTTTCAATGCTATCAATTTTGAAATCTCAAGACATCGTAAGATATTATTAATTATTTTAATAAATAGTGAAAACATATTTGAAAACAAAATTAGTTTTCGCTTTTGAAGACATTTTTCCGATAAAATGAGTGAATAATTTGTGAGTTAAGTTAACTGATATTAAGGTCATCCTATCAGAGGTATGCATTCTCTGACTCCTATATCATTCTAAGAGTTGTCTCCACTGCAAGAGTTGATCCGTTATTTTACTCTCATTGCAAGTCTTGTTTTACATTTTAAGTTCATTTCTTATCCATTGGTTAGAGATTGGGTTAAACACAACTTTACGTTAAATTTAGAAACTCTGAGATAATGGTTGTGCCCATTATTAGCAAAGGAAATATATGTTGACCCATATATAGTCCAGAATTGTGTGAAACGACAATTGCTTACAACGAGTATAGACCTCATGTGTCACTCGTTTGTGAAATTTCCGATTTTCCACTTTTCATATCACTTCAAATCCTCGTAAAGTCTCGAAAATTTCACAACTTTTATGACACTTGTTTTCAATGTTTCAAAACTGAGAGATCGACCCATCCTTTCATATTTTATTTATTTTTGAGAGAAAAGCTTTAAATTGTTTTAAAAGTTTTAAATGAATTCATTTGACTTTTTGTTTATTAATTGACTACTAATTGACGGATAATTTTATACTTTCGTTAATACTTTTTTTGGATTTAATTTTTTTTAAATTTATTTAACGAAAGGTTTTTAATATTTTTAAATTTATTGACTAATAATTTAAATAAATAGTGACCACTCTTTCCAAGAAGTCTTCGGAAATGTCATCCCTTCCGTGGAGAGAAGCCTCATCTTTAATAGTGGTGTCAAAGGCTGCCCTCACGTCTGCCCTCACCGGTAAAGTCAGTCGAAACTCTTCATTAACAACTCAGAGAAATAGTTCGGCGATATGTGACTATCGTTTAATGATGGTTAAGAGGAGTGGTCTCAGCTCTTTCATGGCCTCAGCCTTTGTATTCCCGGGGGGTGTCGTCGAAGTGGCCGACTATTCTCCGAAGTGGTGGAAACTTTTTGAAAAATTAGGATTAAATGCCAACGATTTGGATGTGTTTTCCTCGTGTATTGAAGGTCCGCGACCTCCAATGATTACCGAACCCCTCACTATTGCAGAGGTAAAACGGGGTCCGTCTGAAGAAGTCGATTATCTTCCATCAGATATCGCTTTGAGAATAGCGGCCATTAGAGAAACATTTGAAGAGACGGGTCAGTCATATCTTGTTTTATTCAAAACTAATTTTAGGTATAATTTGATTTAAGGAGTGCTTCTGTTAACTCAAAACCCATTAACTAATGATTCAGCGATGAATTTATTGTCACAACACTCGACACCATTAGTTCCTATTTCTGATTTGGATGACATATCTGTAAACTTAGTCGAGTGGAGAGAAAAAGTCCGCAAAAACCCTAACGCTTTCCTCGAATTATGCCTTGAAGTGGGTCTCTGTCCAGATTTGTGGTCACTGTTTGAATGGTCCGATTGGTTAACACCTATTAGTGTCGGACACAAACGATTTGATGCAATATTTTATATCTGTTGCCTTGAAAATGAACCCAAAGTAGTTCTCGACAACTCAGAAGTAACTACTCTTAAGGTGTGACTAAATATGTTTTATACTTCAAATGTAATATAATTTATTTGGAAACAGTGGTGCACACCATTAGATATGTTGGAAGAGCACAGTCAGGAGAAAGTATTTTTAGCGCCTCCACAAGTCTATGAGCTCTCAAGAATTCATAATTTGCCAAATTTTAGAGCTGTTCACGACTTTGCAATTAAGAGACAAACGATGGGAATCGATCGCTGGCTTCCCGTCATTTGCACTTATAATAACGGAGCCATTTCTGCGTTACCCGGTTTGACACATTTGACACATTCTTTCTCATAATAACGCCTTGAATTTCTTTTTACGTGAAATATTATTTATGATTTTCCCAAAAATTAGCTAAAAATCCCATTAATAATAATAAAAAAAATATGAGATGTCTTTTAAAATCTCAAGTAATCGTCAAAATCAAAAACATTTATTTAGCGAATTAGTGTTAAAATCCCAAACAATTAGAAAACAATTGCATAATTTTTAAGGGAAAACAATAATTGAAAAGTTTATGAAAAGACTAATTCAATAAAAACACGAATAAATCCCTTCATTTGAGATTCAAATTATCACTTCTTTGTTGTTTTGAATGAATCAAATATAGAGAGAAATCTTTATTTCAAAAATTGAATTAATTTATAATTATCTGAAAAATAGGAGACGAAACATATCCTTCAGAACCGGATTTGATTGGAAAGAAACCGATTCCCGATTATCCTCAAAGTTTGGAAGAAATGAGAGTCAAATCAAGTAAAATGAATCGCTTGGAAATGAGAGGACCCATATGTCAGACCTTCTGTAATATTAAGCTCAGTTGCGGTCATCTCTCGCCACTCACATACCCTCCAATCCCTTCAGTAGTTCAGTCAATGTTATAATCTTTTATTAATTACTTATTTTTCTTTTATATAATGTTTTTAATGATTTGATACACATTTGTATTGAAAAGCATTTTATGTAAAAAACATTTTCTATTTTTATTTTCATTTAAATATTAAACTTTTAAATAAACGTTGAGTTAATAAACAAAAAAGACTTAAAAAACTTAAAAATAACTCTCTTTAGACCTTTTCAAAGGTATGTATAAAATGTCAAAATCGGGGCAAAACTGGGAGAATAAGATTACCGAAAGATGAGTCTTGAGTTATGAAATAACCAAAAGAGTTATTGTGTGCATGAGTTAGGGCTGCCTTTTGTGATGAAGACATGGAACCACTTATCTCTGGTGTGGTAACAGAGGCCGAACCAGTGGTGACCGGAATTTGTGTCGATGACTGACTCCCAATTGATTTAAGCATTTGTTGTTTTCTTTGTATGTCTTCTAATATCTTATTCCTCTGCTGTTCCTGTTTATGGGTCGGCAGTTGGAAAGACATCTCATTTAGATTTAAGGGTATTTCAAATAATCACAAATTGTCTGTCGATTCAATCAATTAAATCACGTTTTAAACCAAAACAAAAGTCAAAAGTTTTGACTCAAACATGTTTTTCAATCACTTTTCTCTTCCGTAGTCTCAACTCCTCAACAAATAAACGTATTTTATGTCTCTTTTTCTTCACAATTGTTTTATAAAACTTTATTAAAACAAATATTTAATACTAATTTTTTGATGAATCAGTAATTTATTTACTAAAATGTATTTATATTTTGTTGTAAAATAAATAATTTTAACTGATTTTTATAAAATCAATTCAATAACTAATTAAAACAAAACAACATTAATAAAAAAATATATGAAAAAACTGTAATTAGAGTAATACAGGCTTTTAGTGGAGTAGTTGATTGTGCTGAGTGTAAAGCATACTTACCTGGCGCCGGGTCAGCCGTGATCAACAAGGCGGCGGCCCCGGGTCGAGTCGGGCCCATTGCACTGCGGGTCATGATGAAGCCCGCCACTACTCCAAAACGGAGCAGATGGGGCGTGTAATTTTTGGTAGCGGGGGATTGCGTTCGCGCTATTTCCCCCTTTCCTTAAATCAATCAAAAGATAGATGCACTCATAAAACATACCTCAAAACCACTATTTTAAATACAATACTATTCTTTCTTAACATAACTTATATTTTATTTGTATTTGATTTTGAATTTATTTATAAATTGAATGCAAATTCTTTTAATTTATTGTAAATATAGTTAAATATAAGACTATTTATTATGATTTTTGAGACCAAAAGGCCTCACTTTTATCACTCCATTCACTATAATATTCTCTTTGATTGTCATCTAAAGTATTGTCTGTCATATAATTGATTTTCTTCCAAATGGGAACCTTTTCTTTAATGACATTCAATACATTTAAGACCAGTTCGTGGGCTACTGTCCGATGGGGTGCCGAACATGCGATTAATATCGATGTCTGTCCGACCAAAACTCGACCCAAACGGTGGACAACAAAACATTTATGAATTTGTTTGTCTTCATATGAAGACATAATTCGCTTTACAATTGTCTCCATTTCTTTCAAAGCCATTGAATGGTAGGCCTCGTAATCAAGACTTATCACTTGTTTACCATTTTTGTCATCCGTTTCACTACTTCTTGTATTTCCCAAAAACATTGAAATGGCCCCACATTTAGGGTCATTTACCGCATCTATCGCTTCGTTTACATCAATTGTATCTAAAACTAACTTAATTACATATTTGTGACCACTTCTCATATTATTATCCATAACCTCTTTAAGGCTTTTCAAAAAAGTTTGCACTAATATTCAGCTCTAATAAATTATTCAAAACACAAACATTGAAACAATTTTATTGATCTTTCGTTAATGTTTTCAATTATAATTATTCACAAAATTTTTACTCAAACCATACGATTGCAAAGTCTAACTCTATTGTAGATACAGTGAATATAAGGCCACAAATTGACTGATTTTCAAACTTTATTATCGATTTTGAAGGCCTTATCTCTTGAAAAGTTATTTAAATGGTTTTTAGTTAATTTTATCTTATTTTTAACTAAAAAACTTTTTACTAAATTATTAAAAAAAAATACTATAATTTTTTTCCTGTTTTTACTCTTATATTAAATTAAAAATTATTAAAAAAGCACTAAATGAGGAAAAAATCTCCAATTTTGTATCAAAAATTAATTTTTAATCAACAAATATAAAGGTAATATTAGATCGTTTTCACTGATTGGTACCATTCAATGATACCTTTATTACAAAATCGATATTCAATTCAAACTAAATTTCAATAAAAATACAAATAGTTATATAAACGGCACTGAAATATACTTTTAGTTCATTTAATATTTGTCCCAAAAATCAATTTTTTCGATCTTTTCATTAATTAGTTACCAAAAACATTTTTATTTAATATTTATTATGATTTGAATATTATTTTATCGTTTGTCGAGTGGTTAGTCGTTACAACTATTATCAATAATTGTTAAAGCTATCAAGGTCTTTTTTTATATTTAAAATTATATTTCCTCATAGCAAAACCCATTCCCGTTCCCAAACAAAGCGTATTTTATGAGCACTATTACAGACTGTCAGATAATATCAAATATCAGACGTTTAAAAGTGTCTGTATTTTAAATAATTTTTATTTAATTAAATTGAGTTATAGTTGAAATTTTGATCAGGGTAAATCAACACATTAAACAAATGGATTTGGTAAGTTTTTTAATTAATTTCCTTTTAATTCAGTTCATAAAATATCTTAATCTAATTAACGATCAGTTTTTTTAAAACACCCAAAAAATGTTAAAAAGTATCATGGTCAAGTCATGGTCAAGTCATGGTCATGTTATGGTCATACCATAGTTAATGATAATTACTTTTCATTTGTAGCAAAAGAATACTCCGTTGTTATTATCGTTGTTAGCCATCGGTGGGACCACTGCTTATATTATTTACCGAATATTTTGCCGGAAATCGCGTCCAAAACTTCTCGAAAATCCGGAAGAAAAATATTCGGTTCCACTCATTGAAAGGGAAGACATATCGCATGACACCCGACGTTTCAGGTTTGGACTTCCATCAGACGAACACGTATTGGGACTACCTGTGGGTCAACACATATATCTGACCGCAAACGTCAACAAACAGCTGGTCATTAGGCCCTACACTCCGGTGTCGAGCGATGACGACAAGGGATACTTCGATTTAGTCGTAAAAGTCAGTCGTTTTGTCTTAAAAATAGCGAAATATTGTTTAAAAACAAACTGTATTTTAAGGTTTACTTCGCAAATGTCAACAAAATGTTTCCCGACGGCGGAAAAATGTCTCAATATTTGGAAAATATGAAAATCGGGGATCAAATACAGATTAGAGGACCTAATGGTCTCCTCGTCTATAAAGGAAAGGGTCGGTTAGCCATCAAACCCGACAAAAAGAAACCACCCGTCGAACAGTTCTATAAAAAGATTGGAATGATTGCCGGCGGAACTGGTATTACGCCATGTCTTCAATTGGTTCGTCAGGTGTTCAAAGATTCTAACGATAGAACCGATCTTTGGCTTCTTTACGCCAATCAGACTGAAGATGATATCCTTTTGCGCAAAGAATTGGAAGAAGTGGCTGAAGAACAACCCAATCGTTTCAAACTATGGTATACTGTGGACAGACCTAAAGATAATTGGAAATACAGGTTCGGTACTCAATGTCTAAATACATTGATTTTCAACTTATTCTTTGTTTAGCTCTGGTTTCATAAACTCGGATATGATTAAAGAACATTTGCCCCCGCCATCAGAGGAGACCTGTATTCTGATGTGCGGACCGCCACCAATGATAAACTTTGCCTGTAATCCCAATCTCGACAAATTGGGTTACCCTCCGCACACCCGCTTTGCCTATTAGTGGTCTCTATTATAATATATTTAATGTTTTATACGTTAAACAGATTTTATAGTTAATCATAAAAATGTTGTTTTACCCAAATTTTAAGAAATATCTTTAAATTTTTGAGGGAATCATAGATTTTTATTTTTCTTTTAAATGATGTCAAAAGACTTAATATAAACAATATTTCAAAAAATAAAATTCAACGTTTGTTAGAAAAACTACAAACAAATAGTGATTATCTTAAAAATGGTGCGATTTTTCAGACAAACACTTAATAAAATCCATACAAATATTTGTAGTAAAAAATTTTGTAAAAATGATTATATTATGAGTGCAGACAAAAATAATTTGATATTTGATACCATTCGTCAAAATATGTTAAATTCAGATTTGATTTGAGATTAAATAAGAGACTAAAGCACTGATAAAGGCTATGGACAGCACAAGAGCTGTATTTTGTGTGGTTTTGGTGGAGTGGTTACACCACTCATCAAATTCACAAAAACAATAAGTGGTTTCGTCGTAATATTCCCGCTTCAGATCTAATTGATTGACACTATTCTCAACATAAACGGCAAGTTTTGGCTGTTGAGCCGACTGTCGACAACCCTCGAACCTATCGGCCGGAATGTCGCGTCTGAATGAGATTACATTAGAGAGACAGTCCCGGGTCACCATCAGATCAGCTATACATCAAAATTATATTCAATTATAAATCACTTAATTATGAGTCAATACATACATCCTTTCCTATCAATAATTTTGACGCATTTATCGTCTTTTCGCGGACAACTTATCGCCGAATGTATCCACCAATTGACCTGATCAAGGGTACAACCGGGTTGGGTACTCACACATGAATAACACCATAAATTACATGTGACTAATATATTCCCGGGAGAGAACAAGAGTTAAATTTTATTGATATTACCTTGTTAATTAATATTGTTAATCGAAATAATCAAAAGATTATCTAATTTTTGATAAAAAATATGTTTTAATAATAATTACCATTTGATGTGAGCGAAATGATTATGAATACCAACAAAACTATATAATTATTAAACAAATTGGAGCACATCTTCTCATATAACAAAACTGACTGAAATTAATTGAGCTTGGTTAACTGTTGTCATAAGATTAAAACATGTTAAATTGATAATAAATTGATCAAGTCATAATTTAGGCCCTGATATTTGTTCGAAAATTCAATAAAAATTTGTAATAAAAATAGTTTTCAACGACAATATGTGATCATTCAGTTGTTTGTTTGTTTGACAGCACAGGTAAACTACCACACCTACAATACAGCTCTACCTCACGTTACTTCAGGTGTTGTTTAATGTGTGCCCCTTTTCAATGAATAGGTAAGTAAAAGGAATTGCCAAAAGTGTTCCCCAAATGATTAACATCGTTGATGTGAAGCCCATTCTTCTCGTGTATAAATAAATCAAATAATTTGGGTTAGTATTAAAAGCGCACAACTCTGAAGGACAGTCACTCTAAAAGGGGTAAACTCTTGTTTTACACGATTCATAAACAGAAGCCGTTATCTGACGGCTATTTTTCTGGTTATACCACTCTTTAGGCAATATTTCATTTGATAATATAAATGAGTCAAACTTTCAAAGGGTTACAACTTTTAAGCAAAACTTGAGAACCACTTCTGACAGACAAACGAAAACAAACTTTTCATTAAAATTAGTGAACATAAAAATTAAGTGTTAACAATGTTAACAATGTTAGCATATTTTCAGCTATTCATCATTTCCATCACAAATCAAATATTTAATTTGAGTTCTGATCCAAAAGTTACAGCTTTTCATTCATTTCCTAAATTTTCATTAAATATAATAATATTAATAAACAAAAAGTTTAAACTTATTTATAATTAAATATTTAAAATTCGCTTAAAAATTCACTTTTTAATAATTTAAAATAAGAAAGGTACTATTTTTAAATAAATAAGACCTTCTATAACACACCTATCAAAAAAGAGTACCAAGCTGATTGATAATGCTTAATGAAATGACCAAGGTGGTTATATATTCTCTTAATATAAACTATTTCTTAAATTAAAATTATTTTCTAAAATGTATGGCATTTACTAAATGAGGAGTTGAATACTATAGAATCACCAGTTAAATAATTGGGAAACCCATGATGTAAAGCCAACTTTATTCTCATTTTGTTCTTGTTTATTTGGTGCGGGCAGTATAGCTGGTGTGAGCTTAGTTTCACCAGGCATATTTCGGTCAATTAGTTGGTCGTAACTATTATAGCAGTGTTCACCAGCACAGGGCCCGCCAGGACTGTTGCTTTCATAGTCTGAACTAAATTCTTCATGGTAATCTGGATCATGATTCGGGCCTTCAATTTGAGGGGGCATACCTTCGGCATCTCTATGACGTTGTCTTCTTCCGGCACGACTATGTCCTCGACTATGTCTAAGAACAGGTTCGCGAACATTTAACTTGTGTTCGTCAAAATAAGGAACGGTTTCATAGAACTGTCGGCCGATATTAAAACTTTTATCAAACTTATCGCTACCGAAGCCCTTCTTAGGAAAGGGCTTCTTCTTTAGCTTATTCTTTGAGAGGAAATTATTGCTGACTCCGGACTTTCCGTTTTTGCACTTATAGAGGAAATTGATTTTCTTGAGGTCCATATCTGAAGGACATTCTAAACCCCGACATCGTATGTATGGCACAGTTTTTTTGGGAACTATTGTAGGCTTTCGGTTCTTTGAGAAGGCGTACTGTCTGTAATGCATTACTGACATCAAGTCATAGGGAAAGCCGGCGTCCGCTAAATAGTCAGTCGTATGCTTTCGGAAGTTTCTTTTCGCACCTTAGATTCAGAGAATTATGAGCTTGATACAATTTTATATAGTAATCAAACTAAATATACCATCTTTGATGTTATCCCACATGATTTTCACAAAATTGTCGCGATCGGGTCTGGACTGTTCGTGAATGAAACCCACGGAATGCATTAGTTCGTGAACAACAGTTTCAATGTGGAAACATCCCTGTCCTAATATAAGCCATTGCTGACCACCAATACGACCCACGTGTGCCGCACAACCCTTTTCTTTGCGCATAAGAACATAGTCTTCGTCGTGATCTTCTTTGGGCACAAACTTAATGCACGTCTCTTCTTGTAATGTCATGATTCCTCTGGCAATGGCCGCTCTCTCCTCCTGTGAGAACTTGTTTTCCATTATGTATGGAATACGACCGCCCGGCCATCGCTTAGCCATAAACATCGCCACCTGTTTGGCCAACAAATGGGTTTTTTAGTCAAATTGTGGTCAGTTTGTGGTCAGTCATCGAATATTCCTTATTTGAAACTAATTGAATACCTTTTTTTCATCGTCTGCTTTGATCATCATATCTCCCTCGTAGTACATCTGTTGGGCTTCCGGATCATCAAAAGGACCCGATCTTTCTTGAAACTCATCTAATGATAGTACAGAAGCCAATTCGAAGTCGGCGTCAGACAAATAGGTTATGTCTGAGGGGTCGTACCAGTCAACTACTATAAATCAATATTTTACCTTGTTCATACATTTTCACAAATTCTTTTATATGTATGTTTGTTAAAACTAAACTTGTAATGATCAGTGTAATTAATCAATTATGCAACCTTTCTAAGAAATGTTACCTAGTTAAGTTTACATAAAATTTAATCAAAAATATATATTAATAATAATATTTTGTTTTAAAGTAAAATATTGTCACTCAATGTATTGAAGAAATGGTGATTTAAAAATTCGAGACTTAACTCATTTAAAAATTGATACATTAGCTAAAAATTGAGCATGCTAAATTGTACAAGAGCATGCAAAGTACCAATTGAAAAAAAAATATTAGAAATTAATTTATTTTTATATGAATTGTTTCTCACTCACTAATTGAATTGGCTATAAACTAGATCATTTTAAATTAATTTAAAATAAGAGTTACAGCTTTTAGTTTAAATTATTTCTAAAAAAAAACTTAAACTTTAAATTAATTTTTTTTAATTCATGGTTTAATAACCAAGGATAACTAACTTTTAATTAGTTTATCAAATGAATATGCAAGGTTAAATTAGGATTATATTCTAAAATTGTAATTAAAATTTCAATGAATTTAATTTAGTGCTATTTATAATACTATTTACATTTTGAAGGCGAAAGTCAATGGATTGTTATTTGAAATTATAATTGTATTTATCCATGGTCATTTTTTACATTAATTAAGACTAATACTAAGATTATATGACTTAATTAAGTCATATTTAGTATTAAATTTCATTAATTAATCGTTTTATATAAAAATTACGAATTTTTAATGTTTTTTATAGATTTCAAACATATAATTAATTAATAATTTGTTGACAAATAATTTGTTGAAAAGTAAAATTGATCTAGCAAGTTCTAGATTTAAATTTTAGATAACTATCTAATTCATTATTTCCTAAAAATGTTTTTCTTGTCCATGCTAAATTATATACATGCAATTAACATGAATTATGAATTAAAAATTAACTGGTTAAATTAAAGTTTGATAAACTCTTCCTTTGACTGATAATCGATTAGAAATATTCACGAAATAAATTATTAAAAGTTTTAAAAGAAAGAACAAATTTCGATTTAAATTAGCAAGATTAATCATTTGTTAGTCGAGTGATTAAAATAACTTTAAATACATTTGTTTCACATATTTTTATAATAAATTTGTTCGTAATTGAGTTGTAATGAATGACTACTTATATTATAGAAAAAATATATAAGCAAGGCATGTTTCAGCAAGTTATCTTAGTAGTTTAAACAATATATATTTTTTTAGAAATTAAAAAGCAAGATAATTTTTTTTTGACTTTTTCACTGGTTTTCACAATTTTAAAGACTATTTGAAGAAATTATTATCGAAATTAAATTTCTTATTATGAAAAAATATATTAACTAAAAGTATGATCTTGTTAAATTAAATATAAAATGGGGTTTTAAAATGAAAATAACAACTTTTAGTTTTAATATACATGTATTGCTTAAAATTTC
>JAQFZL010000660.1:0-14111 GCA_034695685.1 Galumna lanceata
TATAAATTTGTATTCAATTCATTAATCAAAACATATGAAAAGTTAAAGTAATAATAATAATAATAATATTAATATTAATATAAATATTAAATTCAAATATTCTTTTTCTTTTTCTCATAAAAACTCATCAAATGAATGATATAATGAAATATTGATATTTCTTTAAAATTAAGGCCAGAATTTTTTCGCTCTTCATTTCATTTCAAATAAAGTTTTATTTTATATACATTTAGTTTTTGAAAAATAGTTGTATTAAATGCAACTAAAATATACAAAAATCAATTGATTTATAATATAATTATTATAAAAAAAAAAAGATAAATTCCAAGTGAATCAAAACTGGAATAAAAAGCAATATTCGCTCATTTTTTATCTCAACAAATGCCAAGTTATCATAAAATTCATGAGAACAATGTAAAGGTATTGTTAATTAACTTTATTTTGCTATAACTTACTAAACCTTTGCTCACTTTTTTGTTAAACTGTCGATCGGTTACTATGTGTTCAATACTAATGATAATCACTTTAAATGATAACTTTTTTCATAGTTTAGTTATGAAACCAATTTATTACTGATATTATAACTATGAAATTAAGTTATTTATGAGTTATTTATTTCACTTTCACTCAATTTCTTATTGAAAGTTCAAAGTCTATAGTTATTTAACGTTTAATAACTCTGATAGCTATTAATGGTGACCAAGATATCATTCTTACTTAAATTTATATATTTATATCTATTTATAATTAATATTTTCTCAATTCAAAGCAATTTATAAAAAGAGTTAAACTAGCAATAACTAAACCTAGATGATTTATTCTTTCATCAAAAAGTAGATTATTTATATTTATAACATGGTAATTTAAATTAGAATGTTTTCCAAATAAAAATTGAAATATTTACCTGAATATGCTTGGTCACATTCAATCAAAATAAAGTTCTTTGACACTTAACTGTTAAGTTTTTGAACTGAAACTTAAATATTGGAGTAATAGTTGTTTCAATTAAACGGTATTTTTATTTATTTGTAGTTATGTTTAAATCGTCTGATTCTTAATTATAAGACATTATTATTAAGAATAGATTTTATTAATTTCATTTTTATATAATTTCAATGATAGAAACCAAGAATAAAATCTAAATAATGTAAAATTATTCGAAAAATTCAATTTATAAGTTTTGTTTAAAAGAAAAATAAAAGTAAATAAATATAGAAAATATTCAATAAAATAATATGAACATGATAAAACAATACATTTTCCATTCGATGGTATCAATTTTTGGTTAGCATATCTTATATCAGGTTAATTATTATCAGGGATGGCTAAAGGTCTTGATTTTTAAGGTGGGGTATTTCGACTTTTTTCGATCTAAGGGTATATTTTATAAAACCATCTCTATTGTTCGAGCCCTGATTCTAAGGGGAGTATTAAGCAATACCCCACCCTATTTGCCATTTCTGCTTTTATTAAAAACTCATTTAGTATTTATTTCTATTATAAAGGATCGTTGATATGATTTTCGACGGTCTCTACATTTCTTTAGTGTCAACTAATTCTCAAACCAAAGTCTTTTATTTTAATATAAGATAAAATCAATATAAACCTTTGAATGCCTTGAATAGAAAAAGTCATAGAATTTCTGATAAAATAATGAAAATGTTTAAATTTAATAAATATCTTTGTTTAAGCAAGTACATTTTAGCTTTTAGACAATTTTAATAAACCATTTAATTCAGATTGTTATTAATTTTTCATAAATTTTGCTTCAATAAGATCTTATAAAATGCAATCATTCAATAAGTTATCATTAAATAACAATAACTTTAAATAAATATATTATTGTTCTCATATTAAACATAGGTTTTAGATAAAATAAAGTATGTTTTTATTGTATATTTCAATTTATGTCAAACAATACCTGATTCTCAAGGAGTTGATACTAAGATAATGAGATCGAAGGGTAACTGTAATTCTTATTCCTATTATTAGTGTTATTCTCTTTTTCAATCTTTTTTCAATAATATTTACTATTTATATATTTTTCAAATAATATTCAATTTACTGGTTTTATATAATAAGTGACATTCGTTTAAAATTATATACATTTAGAGATAAAGAGTATTTAAAGGAGAGATAGTCTTAAGGCCTGAGAATCAAAGCATTGGTTATAAAAATTATAGTAAATATTCTTTAATTAATGGAAATTACTTTAAATGTAATAATATGTTTCACTTTTCCTTTATCACTCTTTATTGCAGAAAATTGCCTTTCTCTTTGTACCTAGCTAATACAAAATTAAATTTATCCATTATAAGTTTTTCCAAACTGTAATCCTCGTTAACAATTAAATCATGGTAAATTTTTCATTTAAATAAAAAGTCAATACACTATACATTTTGTGTATTTTAGATAAATTATTAAATAAAAGACTGTTAATAATGTCTGTCAAAAGTATAAACAATTTTCATTAATTTATTTTGTGTTTAATTTGAAATTTCTTAACACCATTTCTGAATATCTTTATTGTTTACTCATATTTTCCACACAATTTTCAAATAAACCAATCTTTGGTTATGCTTAAAAATTACCATGTTATGTAATGTTATATTTTACATTAACAAATTCATTCTTGTGTGACAATATTGAGGGCGCGCCTCGTCTTCAACTACTCTCTAGTTATATATAAAACTATTTTTATCCAATATTTTCATAAAACTCTAAAATTGTTTGAATATTAAAATTTTAATCGACTATTAAATCAGTAATTCTGAGGCAAAATTGCATTAAAAAACTTTTATAATCTTATTCTCAATAAAATTCATAATTACATCATGATTACCAAGTAACTTTAACATGTGATTTTCATTAAAATACATGTATATTCTTGAAAAATTCTTGAATAATGTTTGAAAATTATCTTGCAAATCATTAACACTAATTCAGTTTTTATCTATCTCTAAGCATTTCCTTAAGTTAAGGAAAGATATTAACTTAATTATTATTCAGAAAATATGTCCTTGTTCAAATTATTGATGCAACAAATTGAAACACAAAGTAATAGAATATTGGCAAATAATTTCATAAATTAACTGCAATGTTATCACATTTTTATTATTTTATATTATTTAATATTAATATATTTATAGATATATTTTTATTACAATAAGTATATTATATAACTTAAACCCTGAGATGTCTATTTGAGGGGAGGGTATTCTTGAATATCCCCGGGAACAAAAAAACGGCAAAATATCTTCTCTGAGAAATAATAATAGGGTGTATTCCAAACATGGCAAAAGACCTCGATCTCAGAAGGTATCAGGGAAGGGTATTTTGGTCTCGACTAAGGGGGAATCAAGGGGGAGGGGTATTATCAAAAATGTCAAAATCGTTAAAAAACACTAAAAACACTTTTTTTTATGTTTTATGTTATTCAAGTGAAAAATATTTCTGATCAAAAAAGCTTTGTTTAAATCCCAAAAAAAAAGATCAATTTTCGGTTTTTTTTTGTGCAAAAATTCATCAAATTTTGTTTACTTTACAATTTGTAAATTTCAATAAATACATCAAAAATAAGTCAATTTTAAGCTTAAAATGATAAAATAATTTAACAAAAGTCATTTTAATTGATTATTTTGTTAAAAAATTGCAAAATTATTTATAATTTCGTAAAATCCAAGGAAGCGCTTCGCACCGGCACGCAAGCGAGGGGCTATTTTGCCAATTTTCTCGTCACAGGGGGTATTTTGGTATACCTCCTTTTTTTACATCCCTGATGTATTCCGAAATAACCTCTTAAAGCGAAAAATTAGTGAAATATTACCCTAAAAAATCGAGACTTTGACCATGGTCTCAGTTTAAACTATTTACAATGTGATAATGTAAATAATATTTCTTTCAAATATAAAAGAAAATATTTTCAAATAAACTTATTTTCGATACATTAATAAAAATTATTTTAAATTAAATAAGTACCGTATTTCCAATATTAAACTGCATGCTTGAATACCAAGAAATGAGAATAACGCCATTATTACACATGGTCATAAATGATTACATGTCATAATTTAGTATAGTTGTCTTTATTAATCGCCCTTTTTAGATAGAGCAAGTAAAAATTTAACCCAAAAATGTTGGACTTTAGAATTTATTTGTGATTTAATTCAATATTTAAAGGTTTTTATACATTTCTACGTTAATTATAGTGATTTGTCATTTCCCATTATTTTGTCTAGAGAATTGACATTGATACAAAGTAATTGGAAAATCACGTAGGGGTGAAATATTTAGTCTTAATAATTATTAAATGGTTTATTTTCCAATGATTTTAGTAATTATATTTGGGAGAAGACCACGCATGAGATGGTCGGATGGGATCCGAAATCTCTGTGCGAGGGTAGGGGTCGACTATTCCCGGGCAGGTGAAATGGCCAGCTATCAGGACCTCTGGCGAACAAGTATTGCCGACCTGTGCCCCGACCCTCGTAGAGGATAAGGGGATAAGATATTGATTGATTGATATTTGAGAGAAACAATTTCTAGTGTCACAAATAGTGTCTTTTCAACTATACTGAGTCATAATAAATTTCGAAAGTTAAATGATAAAATTTCAAATTAAATTGGTGAAAAAATTAGGGAAAATATGACAATAAACCCATTGAATTAGAATTTTATTTAAAATTTATTCCTAGAGGTCATAAAATCTAACTTGAGCATATAAAATATTCTTTAAAATAAAATTTATATATAGATTATATGCTATTTTATCATTTAATTTATATTTTATTTAATAATTAAACACAATTATCATGTGCTCACCCCATATAGACAACCAAATAAAAAGATCACATCATTTATACCGTGATTCAACTCAAATGTGGTATTTCTAACATTGTCAATAATAAAATCAACATGAACAAAATGAACTTAATACTTGAATCCTAGATTAATTTCCACTGACACTATATAAAGGAAGTAAAGAACATAAGGACAGAGCGATAGCTTATTTTACTGCGAAATTTGTTAGGAATTTACATAAAAATCAAATTTTCAAACTCTTAATCAAAAAGAATTCAAACGTCAATCAATAGATAAACATTTAAATATTTGATTATAATTTAATTTTCAATTAACTATCAATTATATGAAACCATTCGAAGTATTGAATCAATTAAATCAATGTTTAAGTAATATATCTTTTAATTACTATTAATTTAATTTCATTTGTGTTCATATAATCTCTCTTTCTCTCTCTCTCACTCCCTCTCTCTCCCCTCTCCTCTCTCTCCTCTCTAACAGTCTCTCACTCTCTCTCTCACATCCTCTCTCACTCACTTTAATAATAAATTAAAAGATAGTTTCATTGCTAACATCTTCCAAATCTTGTGTCTATAAAAGTTATGAATTGTTGGGATGAGTTTAAGACTCAATCAGAGTTCTCATGGCAACTGCTCTACATTTACAGTTTACTATGAATACCATAATAAAAGCCCAGGATTTTATATAATTCTGTGCTGAGACACAACCACATAGACTTATGCCGAGAGACGACACAGTCTTCACATTGAAAACCAGTCCTCAAAAATACTAGTATTAGAATCGGCTCTCAATTCAATTCATGCAATAAAACAGAATATTTAGCACTACATCTATAGATCTGTGTTTAAACACTCCATAAGAGATAATAATTTTTTTATTGCATTCATTAAAACTACAATAAATTTATTTCACACGAATTTTAACCATTTCTTTGACACAAAACCTAAAGTTTTTATTATATTTAAAAAAATTATAATTTAATACAATTGTTGGCATTATTTATATTCTGACGTTAGAAACGAATAGTGTTAGGGTTAAACACAGACACATATCCACTTTTAGCCAAAATTGATGAGAGTCTAGTTGTGTTGGGTGTTTGACTGTATCATTAAATTGTTTTATATGGATAAAAGTGTCTGAGCATTTGGTGTATGCGTGTGTGCCATCGAACCAGGAAGAGTCTGGTTCGTCCGATGCCTCTCCTCTTGTTATGCGCTGGATATGCACCGACTATGACATTGAACATACGACTTCTCCAACCAGAACAGAATGAGAAATGTACACTTAAAACATATATTCTATGACTCATATATATATATACTTATATATATAAGAATCGTATAAGTATTGGACACATATAAATATATAGATTCTATAGATTCTATGGGTATATATAGCAAAATACACACATTTTCTGTTAGTCTGTATTGAGAGTGAGATTCAGTTCATTCTCGAAGAGAAAGAGAACTGGAATTCAGTAAAAACTATTCTTTCAACAAAACATAAGTAATGATAATATTCTGTATTTAAATAAACTTTTATTTCAATGATTTTAATAATATATTTAACGAAATCATAGCAAAAGAAATAAATTTAAACTATTATTTGACTTAAAAGTGATTCTAATTCTAATTAAATAAAGAAAATATGAAAAACAATATATTCTTCAAAAGAATATAAATAATAATAAACTAAAACTTCTGAAAACTGTTGCCTTAACTCTGGAACTGTTGATTAAGAATAATATTTTTGAAAATAAATAGACATTTCTCATCTGATTTATTTAAAAATAACAAGTTTGTTTTATATGTAAATAATATAAATCTCAATCCTAATGAAATGGAAATTTCTTAATTAATTTGTTATCAAGAACATTTATAAATCATCGACTAAAAAAAGTTATCAGCGTAATATTACTCTCCTATCAATGGCTCACAATTTATAATTTACTCAAAGAATATAAAAAAGTTGTTAAGTCAGCAATTTTTTCAAAAATTATATCTCACTTTCAAATACATCTGCATTTTCTGGATAACTATTACTGATATTATTGTGGAAAAGGGACGGACTCTCTATTAAAATAGAGAACCCGTTGAGAGAAACCTTCAAATTTTCTATTGAATGGCATTTGCAATAGTTTTCAATTAATATTACAAATCTGTCCCTCATTTTTCTCTGAGCGGACCATATCTTATCACAAGAGATAAATTTTGTACAAAAATGTATTCATAATATTATCGTTTCTATATATCGTTTGGAGTTTTAAACATAACCGATACATTTGTAGCGCCTCTCCTCAAAACCTGTGCTCTCTTTTCCTCTAAACGTTTCGGACAAACTTTTTATTAAAAGTAAACTCATATTCATTTAACCGAAAAATCTTTTCTAAAAATAATTTTGATTTTATGTTTCCAAGAATTTTATAACAAATGTTTTGTTTTAAATTAATATCTTTTATTGAATTCCATAAATGCTAGAATCTATTTCAAAATGATCTTGCTTATTCATCTAAATAATAATTTCTTCTATTTTCCAGAATAACATCAGAATTTCAGTCCTCGATTTGACTCTAAACTGAATATCATATCAAATAATTTGGTTAATTGAAAACCACTGAAAAATATCGCAAATCGTAACCAATTCTAATGAAACTGAATTTATTCGGTTCGCGAGACTATTCGATTGCAACTTCAGAACCGATGGCCCTGTCGTCTACCCAATCATCTCCTTCTGGATTGGAGTCAAGAGCTCCACACAAACCGACGGCGATATCATCAGTCAATAACTCAATGATGAATAACAATGAGAATCAGTTCAATTCTTCGCCTCGCAATGGATATGTCCAGTCGACCAGTTCTCGTAACCCCAAGTGCTCGAAGTGTCGCAATCACGGACGTATTGTTCCCGTTAAGAGTAAGTACAAACTTTAGACATTTTTTTCTGATCATCTGTTTAATGTGTGCTTAAAAGCGATACAAAAGTTACAAAAGAATCAATTGATATTTAGTTCAAAGTTATTATCAAATTTCAGCTCTAATTTTGTGATAAAAGAGTAAAAGTAGAATAGATTTAGTTTTTATAATTGACTTAAAATATGATTACTTTCAATGATTAGATATTTGAGTACAAAGTTTTTTGCATAGAATAGCGAAAAATCCAGAGTTTCTGTTAATTCAAATGATAGTAAAAATAGCATTAATATACAGCTATACTACAACTATCATAGATAGTATCTAGATTATTTGCTTTATAATTCACTCGTGACTTTAATATAAAGAAGTATATCTTGTTAACAAAGAAAAATTTTTTATAAAGCGTATACCTATATATCAAATTAATTAACAAGACAAATTTCAATCTTTTCTTGATAGTTTAAGAGTTAAGAAACATAATTTTTTTTGCAAGAACTATAAATCTTATCTGCTCAAGGCTTATTTAAATATTGATAAAATGAATGAATAATAACCAGCTTTTTCTTAAAAGAAACAAGATTATTTTGTTCTAATAATTTTAATAAATAAATTAATGTTAATATTTATAAGAATTTGATATTTAAAAAATTCAAAAAATATTTTAATATTAGGAAATAGTATTCTCTTCCTTGTTTATACTAATCTTGGTAGAAAAAAAACATTTGACAAGATATACCTAGTATAATCAAACTTATAAAAAATGTTTGATAGTTTAAAAAAAATTAATCATAAGATTTATTTATCGAATGAAATCGAGAAAAACTTAAGAAACTCTTCAATGATATTATCAATACTTCTTATCAGAGTTTATATAATTTTAAGTGAATTTTTTTATTTCAAATGTTATGTTAAACAAACAATTTTTCAAATCAATCGAAAGCATACACTCGAGAAATGAAAAATTTAATTCAAACTTTAAGGAGTTTTTCATTGAATTTTATAAACATTGCTTTCAAAACGATTTTTGTATCATTTCTTTTAGATTTCAATTAAAGACATTTTTATTAATTTGTTATTTAATTTATGATTAAATACTAATAAATATTAATTTAACGAAAAATCCAATTCAAAAGCCATTAACTGTGAGCACAGGAAAAATCATATTATCATAAGAAAAGCCTTTCAAAGAAAAAAAAACGAAAATTTCTTATAAGAAAATAAAGAAAAACATTTGTGTTTGATATCAAACATACATTACTTTAATATAAATATTATAAAAGTAAACATTCAATAAATAGTTTATAATCAAACAGTTCTTAAATAATCAAAATATAAGACAATTTTCCGGTAAAAAAAATTAACTTTTTTTCAATTTTGATGTAATGGTTATACAGATCACAAACGATTCTGTCCTGAAAAAGACTGTAAATGTCCAAAATGTAAACTGACTGATGAAAGGAAGAGAATTATGGCACAACAGGTCGCTCTTAGAAGAGCACAGCAACAGGAAGAAGAGCTCGGTATGGTTCACCCCATCATCAGCGATGGCACAGAATTGCAACAGAATCGGTCGCCAGAAATCATTGCCATTTCTAATGACAGTATTTCTAATTCACGTGAGTTTTTTTCAATTGAATCTAGGTACATTCTATGAAAGCATATGTTATAGAATTTTGCGATAATTTTACTCAAATTACTTAATATTATATCATATAATTTATATGTTTATCGTTAACATTGTTTATATAATTACTTTTTATTCTGATATTTGATTAAAACTTAAGGTTTATTTTCAGTGAAAGTTCTCATTGATTTGGAAACAAGAAAAACTATTTGCTAGAGTAGATTAATTATCAATAAACATGCGATTTATAAAATATAATATAAATATACATATATTATATATGAATCGATTTAAAATTCGATGAAATATCAATAAATATGACATTTATTGTAAACTTATTTGATTGGAAACACTCACTCAAATCGTGAGAAAAATTAGTTTAAATTATAAAAAATTGATTGAATTTAATCAAATCGAATTAGTTAAGAGTTAATCATTAAAATTACCTTGTTGCCAGGGGCTGACTGTGTAATGGAAAAGCACTGGCAATACATTCCCATTAAATCATTATAATATTGAATAATTCCATTAATTACATCCTTTACTAACTTAACCACAAAATGCAACTTATCTAATGATAAGACTAACTCTAGCAAAGCCTTATTTAGAGCTTGGTAACACCTCTTGGTAATTGTAATTTGATCAATACTAGTGTTATTCTTAGTTTATTTCATTATTCTGTGCACTATTAGAGAATATTCTTCGTTGACATTAAATATTTGTTCTTTACATTGTATTTGAATGGCATATCCCATTCAATAGGGAAACAGGATATGTTCATGCACACACTTCCTTGATACACTCATTAGGACATAATTATCCTTGTTACTTTTTTTAAGTTATTTTTCTTACATAATGTTTTGATATAAATTTTATTTAATCTCAAATAACATTCTATATTTTAACATTTTATTCTTTATTAAATTGTGCTTGCTTATTGATAATTTTCTTAGCTCAACATTTACCTTGATAATAAATAAATCAATACAAGAAAAATACAGTTTATTTTTATTTACTGGAAATTCATATTTTGTTTCAATTATTTGTCATTAAATATTCACTTTTCCTAAACATTATTGAATTTCTTTTCACCCCTTTTTCTTTTTATTTACAAATATTTTGTACTAGTACATTTTTTTTGCTTTTTCTTTAGTCAATTAGTAAGTAATATGTGTTACAAAAAAATTATACAATTATTAATACAATATATTCAGTTTGTTATACAATTACTTATATTTTTGATTAAAAAAAATGTTTTTGTTAAATAAATATCGTTCATAAGATATTATTTACTTGGTTTTTGTGGCATAATCCAGTCATGTCCCCGGGTCCTACAGGGGGTACTTAACATTTTGGCTATGAGGGGAATAGGAGGGGAAAACCTAAAATCGTTATATAAATGCTCATTGATGTTTTAAAGTATATATTATGCTATTTTACTTAATTAGTTAATCAAATTGGTGTCTAATTAATCATATTCATCCAATTTTTCCTTAAAAAATACAAAATTTACTTAATTTCTAATTTTTTTTGAAAATTACAAACTTTAAAATAAGCCTAAAAACTGTAATCTAAAGCCAAAAATGACTTATTCTCATATTTTTCTTATTACAACTTTATTTACAAATTTTCATTTATATTTTCTTTTAATTTTTCCTTTTTTGCCAATTTTTTCTTTATTTTTTGCTGCTCAAGGGGGGGGGTACCTGACTTTTCGGCTCCGGGGGGAATTTGACCTATTCCCTCCATAGGGCATATACTCTGACAAAGTATGAATAAAAACCACCTAGCTGATAGGTTCCTGCAACCTATTGGCTGAGTTGAAGAAAGTTATTTGAATAAAATCACTTATAATACTTATATAACCTAAATATATAATAATTAGCACAACTTAGTTATGTCACAACTATTAAAACAATAATAGATATTATTTTAGTGACAACTATTATATAAAAATAGTCGGAAATTTATTCCTGCAATTTGTGTAATAAAACAGTTTTAATGTTCTAATAGTTATTAATATTAAATATGTTTTTCATTTGTTATTCTTCTAATGTATGACAAGATAGAATCACCTAGTATTACCAATAGCTAGAATCTCAAGGCTAATATACAATAGACTAAAAGCAGACAAAATTCAATTATTGGTTTCACTTCATTTGAATTTTAAGACAAGTTTTTATATCAATTGATAATAATATGACATAATTATGTCTAACATTGTTTTTGTAAATGTGCATGCTATAAATGACTTTCTTAGCCTAGATTTGTAATTGAATATCACTCCAAATAGAAACTAGATAATTTTTGAAAATAATTTCAATTGAAACGAAACACAACCACTATATTAATTCAAATAAAATTTTTCATTAAAAATATAATCAATTCATAAATAATATAATATATTTAAATAACTTATAAATTATAAGTTATAAGTTTATTTCAAGTAAATTGTTGAATATTTTTGAGCAATAAAAATATACTAGGTTGAATTTAATATTGAGTTAGTGTGTCTGAAAAAAAAATTCAAATGTTCAAGGACATTTAAATCAAGTGAATAGCTTTTGAATCTATTGAAGGCTCGTTATGTTAGGAATTGTGTGCTAATATTGTGAGCCATCAATTTGAACTTGAAAACTATTCAAAGATATATTCAAATTATTATAATATGATCATGCAAACTTTTCCAATAAATCATTAAATAAAAAAGACGTTTAAAATTTAATGATTTCTTAAAAATATAATTCATTTTTAGAATAATTAAGATATTATTTTTAAAAGAATTCAAATCTATACTCAAATAAACTCAATTTTATTACTTTGAATTTTTAGTTTTAATTTAAAAAATTAATCAAGTATATTTATTTATACTAGCTTTTTAAATATAGTAACTTATGAAATATTCTTTCAACAAATAGGCTTTTTTTGTTGGCCTAGATTCAATTATAATAAATAGAATAGTATATATCAGGAATCGCATAAGCTAGCACGGTTTTAAAAATAGCTTGATAAAAACAATTTTTAAATAATTTTGGTTATTTATTAATAAAACATTTTCAGTTTGATGTCAGGTATGACTCTTCCCTTACTGGTATTTTAATTAACAATCAAGATTTGAACCTAAAAACATGAAACCGATTCGGTTTTATTCTTATTTAACTTTAATTTATTTATAATTTGTTTTTATATTCATATTTTGATTTATATTTTTTTTATTTATTTAGTTTTTTTGGAAACATTTTATTTGATATTTAGTTAATTATTGTTTTTTTTTGTTGTCATTAATTTATTTAATATTTATTTCAATACTCATATAAATAGCGATTAATTATTAGTATTAAAGCTTTCAAATAGTTTTTGAGCAAATATTTAAATATAAATAAAAATAAAACTTTGATTATAAGATGTTTTTATAATAATTGATACCATTATTTAGGCTCTTCGTCATCGTCTCCAAACCCAACGGCCGGCAGTAGCGGCTATGGTAGCCGAGTGTCAGACAGTCCTCCTGTCCATTACAAAGGAATGCAACCAAAGGACAACAAAAAGCATAAGATTGAGATCACAACTAATTACAAGACCGAAGAACGACAGACCTCTAAAACTGGAGACTTAATACACGCCGAGAATTATCTTTGGGAGAAAAGAATGCACGAACTCTCCCAGAAGTTCTCAGTTCTTCTCTTAGCCAAAGGTGTCTGTTTGGAACCCAAAGAAGTCAATCCTATACTCGAGTGCTTAAACGAAGGTTAGTTTACTAAACTATTACCAAAAATTAGAAATAATCAATTTGTTATCCCTTGTTTTTCCGGTTCTTTTTTTAAAAGTTCTTGTTCATATCTTGATAGAATTGCCTAAAAATAAATCTCGAGGATTTTTCTAAAAATATTTCTCAATTTAATGAAAGACAAATTGATTTTAAACTGAAAAACATTGTTTTACTAATTGATTGATTGATTGAGGCTCGGAGGGTACCTATTTTCGTCCAGACAGGGGGAAATTCTAGCTATCTCCCCCTGAGCCGCGCGACAGGGGGAATAGCCCTAAAATTTTTAAATGTCTTAAAATGAGTTTTCATGAACTTTTTTGATGTTTTTAGCTTACATATAGTTTAATTAACTTATATAACATTAAATTGAAGCATATTTAAACGATTTTACCTAATTTTTCCTTAAAAAACTAAAAAAATTAAGAAATTACAAAAATTTTGCAAATTTTTCAAGAAATTACAGCCTTTAATTTAGGCTAAAAAACTGTAATTTTGAGCTAAAATCAATGTTTTTTTATATTTTGCTTAATATTTACAGCTTTTTATTTAATTTTCACTAATATTTCTTCCAATTTACTGTTTTTCTGGCTTATTTTTTCCCTACATTTTTGCCGCTGTTCTTGGGGGTGGGGTACCTCGACGAAATCATAGGGGGGTATAACCCTATACCCCCCTCTTGATCATCCCTGCCTTTGAGCGCAACAGGCCAGGGGGTATTTTGACGATTTTCGAGTCTCAGTGGGGGTATTCCGGAATCCCCCCCCCTATTGGCCATCCCTGACATAAAGTAATATAACTAATATGAGACCCCAAAGAAACCTAAATATAAATAAAAATTTAGACCAATAAGTAGTGTTGTATTCATTTAACTCTAAATACAACGAATCAAATGATTTAAGAATTCTTATAATTCTTGAGAAACGTTTCATTTTTTTCATTTCTGTAAGACTTGTGTTTAAGCGATTAATTTTCAACTCAAGATATA
>JAQFZL010000661.1:0-14089 GCA_034695685.1 Galumna lanceata
AATAATTGTTTTGTTCTAATCATTTTGGAATTACCCAACATTTAAATGGATTATTAAGTTTTCATTTAGGATTCGATTTCACCTAAAGTTGTAAAAGTTTTTGTTTTCATAAATATGTGAAAATGGAAGTCATAGACTTAAATACGATACATAACAGACCTAAAGTTGTTTGAAATTTTGATTATCTGTATTTCAAATCTAATTCCTAAATGAAAACTTAATAATCCATTTAATTGTTGGAAAATTCCAAAATGATTGGAACCAAACAATTATTCCAAATTCATTTTTGAAAATTCCAAAATCTTTTTTTACTGTATGTTAACTTAACTTGGTCATTAATGAAGTCATACAAATTCATTGCTCATCACTTTATAATGAAATCTCTCTTTTCTTTTAAATTCTTATTTTTGGTAATTTTTAGTGTAATTTATTTTCCCCTCTTTTTGTTTGACTATAATATTTCTCATTAAAATTCTTGTCTTTTTTTGTTTTATTAAAGTTTGATCCGATTATCACTTTTTCTTGAAAATCAGTATTTATAATATAATTGTTTTTAAGGTCAAACATGTCTTCATTTGTCCGCTTATAATAAGAATAAAAATATTATTGAATTACTTGTAAAAAGTGGTGCCAACATTAACGCACAGGTAATTTAATTGATTATCATTTGTTTTGATTAATTATCATTGCTTTATATAATTTCCAGGAGGGAAAGAGTAGCAAAAGTATTCTTCACTGGTCTGTAGAGACTAAAAATGTGGATTTGGTTCAATTTTTAGTGAATCGTTGCAAAGCAGATGTAAACGTACGGTCATATGGCGGTCACACTCCTCTCTATATGGCCTGGATATTACTGGCCTCACAACCAAATAGCGCTAAATTAAAATCAATCATAAAATTTCTTCGGGAATGTGGAGCACAACCATCACAACAGCCGAACTTCGATAGCGATTCGGATACCGAATCAGATGAGGACTGATTCACTCTTTGGATGCATTGAATTTCAGTTTGACTTGTGTTCAATGCGTTAACTAATTGTACAAATTATCTTCAAATTAATTAATTTTCTTTTCAAATGAATAACTTTTTCTTATTTTATATATTTTTAAAAATACTTTTCGTTTTATGAAAACATTAATTAATTTACAATAAATTTTTCATTATTTCAATAATAAATAAAAATTTATTAAAATATATTTATTATTTTTTCACTTAAATCATGACAAAAGTGGTCACAAATTCTAATAAAATTTATTTTTGAAAAAAAGTTTGGTTTAATGTTTGAGATAAGAGTCAAGTGATGGCAGTATTGGATGCGTTCATGTCTTGTGTGTAATGTCTGAGAGAGTGTTTTTGAGCGCCAATGAGTGAATCCAATCAATGTTTTTAGTGTTATTGCGTTCAATCGATAACTAAATTGTTGTTTAATTAAGAAATTTGCTAAAAATCAGTTTTTTATACATTTGTTTTGATTAAATTGAATTCCACTTAAATTGAAAAAAGTATTGACTTTCACTCATTTGTAGAAAATATTTAATTAATCCTTTGGTTAGAAATCAGTTCTGGATTTGGTTTTTGTCAAAAAACTATTGAATGAGTGCTTCGTTTGGTTTTTGCCATTATTTCACATTTGAACCAATATTTTCATTATTTTAGACATAAGTCCGACATTTTATGGTTCGCTCTTAAACTTAATGATATTTTAAGATAATTTGCGGTCACTTTCTTCAAAAGAAATGCCACTTTTGGGTAAAGAACCGTTTCTTCCCAACCAATTGCCTGAAGATATTTCACCCGAAGAACAGGTCTTTGTTTGTAAGGCCACAAATGAAGCTTTTCTTACATATGAGTAATTAATTGCATTTTCTATTTATTTTAACTAATTTTTGAATTATTTATTTTTATCAGTCAGTTCTTTGAGCGACAAATCCTGTGTTCATCTATGGTATGGACGTGTGCCGTAACCAATAAAACAGGTTTGACTTATGAAGAGGCCCTTCAATCGGAAAGGAGTGCCACCGAAGTATTGAATTCGTTTCCATTAGGACTTCAAATACCGATTCTTTATTTAATGAAATATATAAATGAGTCGAAAATCGGTTCAATCGTTGATATGATTAACAGTTTTGTTAACAATCGGTATTTCATAGCAGAAGATGTTATTGTCAACACAAAGAAGTAATTTTTATTTTGCTTTTATCTTAATTTTACCATTAATTAACTTATTTCTTAGTAAATTGAATGGAAAAGTGTTTCGAGTGATTCCACCCGAAGATATCGACAAAATTAGAGCAAAAAATCCAAATATTGATCCGAAAATCTTTAAATATGAAGTCAATGTGAATAACAAACAGAGACTAACTGTAAGCTCTGATCAAATAAGTCGACCCAAAGGGGTTCTAAATAAAGAGAAAATTCGTTTATTCTTAAAACAACACTTGACTTCAAGCAAACGCTTCCAACCGATGACTGTTAAGGAGTCGTCTCAACAAAAATTTAATTTGAATACTATTGATTGGAATCACATATTTAGTGGACCCAAACCTTATTTTGAGGGACAAATTATATCAGAAGCGGGTAATTCTGCTCAGAATAAGCCTAATAAAAGTTCGGTTCCGGAAAACAAGAAAACCAAAGCAGAAGACAAACAGAAGACAAAAGAAAATGAAAAAATGGATAAAATATCTCAAAAGGAAAAAGAAAGGGAACAGAAAAAAGAATGGAATACAAAACGAGATGATCTTTCGTGCGATGATTTAAGACCATTGCCTAAACCGGTGCCAATAAAATGCAAAATACCCATTGAGTTGTTCGCTGACTCCCTATTTGTGATGGAATTTACACATAATTTTAAAGAATTGATTGAAATGACTATTTTTCCGTACGGTATAACTTTCGAACTAATGGAACAAATTCTGTTTGACATCGATATCGACGGACCATTTGTTGATTTAATTAAAGTTTTTTTAACCACAAATTTTGTTCTTGGTGAAGAAGACACAAATACTCAACCAAATGAAAAGGATAGTGACAGCGATGAAGACGACAGACCTATTCGTGAAGACGAACACATTGATAGAAGTGCTAATGAATTAAACGAAAAGAATTCAATTTATTATTACAATTGGATTCAAAGCCATTTGGGTTTCAAATTATCTCAAATTAACTCAAAAATTAATATAAACGCCTACACTATTACCGAAGTTTTGCGCCTCCATTTGCTGTCTTCTGGCGGTAGGTTTGAACCGAAAACGAAATATCGCGGTCTCTATAATTCAAGAGAAGATCCCGCCATTGAATTTGTCGCACAAAATGAAGAAATTCTTACTAAACTTAAATTTTATTCTGTTTTTGACTTAAAAGCAAAAGAAAGGCTTAGAATATTTGAAGTTTTGATCCATCAATTGTTGAGTTACTTTGAATTTAGAGATAAAATCGATGACTCTTTCGATGAAATGTCAAAACTTAGAAAAAAAATTCGTGACATTCAAATGGAATTTAATAAATGGACGAAAGATAATAAACCGGTTAATAAGAAAGATTCCCAAAATGAAAACCAAAAAACAAATTCTTCTAATATTACCAATTCTTCGTTGACAGAAGAAATGAGTGAATTTATTAAAGAGAAATCGGTTAAAGAGGGGATAAAATTGCAAAATATTGAAAAATTTCGGTCAGAAATACTTAAATTACAATCGAGTTATTGTCTGAAACCAATCGGAAGTGATCGCGCTTTTCGCAAGTATTGGATCTTTCAATCTCTTCCCGGATTATTCGTAGAACACATCATAAATGATACGAGACATACGACATCGCCTTTTGGTCTCTGTCTCTCAGAGCCGACACCTATTAATTCATTAGAATTTAAACATTTCGAAAACGATTCGCCCAGAGATGACACTTCGACTACAAGTGATAAAGAAAATGAGTCTAATTCTATGGCCATTAATAACGAAAGTTTTGGTGTCGATTATCATCACAAAAATAATTCAAATGAACTATCTCATTTTGATCGTTGCACAGCCAATATCGAAACATGTGTTGTTCACGGCGTCAATAATAGTGAGAAAACCTTTGAATGGGCTTTTTATTATTCAAGTGAAGACTTCAATTCTTTGTTGGAAAGCCTTAATAATCGAGGCTTTCGTGAGAGTCAACTTAAGTTCTCTTTAATACGCGATAAATCTATTATAACAGCAAATATGGAAAAATGTCAACCATTTAAGTTAAACACAGATATACCGACTCCAGAGTCTCGTCGATCACAAAGACTTCAAGAGGTATTCCATTCACGTAAACGTAAACAATCGACATCTCAACAGACATATAACGAGGCATTTATCGATATAATAAAAGACGATATTTTAATATTAGAGGACAAACTATTCGCTGCCAGTCTTGTAAACATAACCGATTCCAGAAATGAGTGGCGAAAAAGTCTTATGGATTTGGATTCTCAAAACCAAAATGAAATCATTGGGAGTTTGAGTAAAGCCATTTTAGCTCTTAAACTTAATATTCGTTCGATGTGTTTATCTGTTCCTCTGAGTGAAGAAACTTCTTTCCAAAACTGGTCTCAGAGTTTGTTGGAGAGCACGAGTTTCTCACAACTATGCGTTCATTTGTCTGTTTTAGATGACAGCATAAAGTGGTCAAAGTCTGCTCAGGAGGCCTATTGTAAGATATGTCGGCGCAAATATGACGACGAGAATATGTTACTCTGCGATAAATGCAATCGCGGACATCATATCTATTGTTTGCAGCCATCGTTAGAAAAAATTCCAGAAGAAGACGAAGACTGGTTTTGTCCTGAATGTTGTCATAAATTCAAACCTCAAACGCCTAAAAAAGACAAAAGTATAGCAAAAATAGATTATGAAAGCGAATACTCCACTGATGACGACGACGATGACACCAGTTATGTCGACTCAGAATCGGACACTTATTCTAATAAAAAACCAAAAAGTCGTTCGATAACTCCCTCTGAAGAAAAAGAGATCTGCGCTCACTGTCAAAGAGTAGACTCAGGAGAGCAGATCTCATGCGCCGAATGCCATCAGTTCTATCATTTGTTTTGTGCTAATGTTAGTCGAGTCACAAGAAGTGATTGGTTTTGTTCCAAATGTATTACCAAAAGACAGAATCAAAAGAAAAGAAAACAAACCGTCATATCTATTGATTTTAGTGATGACTCAATGGATGACTCTATTTCTTCGACACCAAAAAAGAGACGATATATTCGTCATTCGAATGATATAAATGAAAAAACAATGGAATGCGAAACAGAAAAAGTGACTTTAAATTCAAGACGTCGTCCAAATAGAACTAATGGTTCACTACAGACAACAAATACATTTGATTTCGGTTTATGTGAAGGTATGCTGAAAAAACTTCAGAGACATTCAGACGGTTGGCTTTTTAGACATCGTCCCAATCATGTAAACATTAACTATAACTAATAGTTATTTATAATTTTGTTATTTTTTAGACAACGGCTCCCAAATATAATCAAATAATAAATGATTACATGGATTTCGGAAAATTGGTCTCAAAGCTAAATATGGGAAAATATACCTCTAATATGCATTTCTATAGAGACGTCAGTAATTATTAAATCAATGCTTTCTCTAATTATTTTTTTTATAGGTTTTTTTGATGTTAAATAACGCAAATTTTTATAATAGTGTCGATTCCGAAGAGTATAAAACATCCCAATCATTAACTAAATATTTTGATGAACTTCTGGAAGAATATGATATCAATTTTAAGAATTTGGTTCTTAAAGTTAAATAAAAACAATAAAATGATTTTAATTTATTTATTTTATAGTTATATAAACATAAATTACTTTGTAATTAGTTTTAAGTAATTATATATTTAAAACTGGCTCTTATTGAAGGATTTCATTATCTTTTCTTCAAAAGTGAACTCATCTTTTTTGGAAATAATGTAAATATTTTATTTTTGTGTCATTTATTCTATACTTCCCTAAAATTGATGTAATTTTCCAATATTTTGATGAAATGTATCCAAAATTTATTTAATCTTAAAATGTCTAAAATTATTAATCAAATGATAATTATTTTTGAATAAAATAGAAAAACGATCGTTAATTCCGATTGGAATCCATTTTACTTTAGATTTAATGCGATTTAACGACAAAACCTTTAATTAAGGTTTTGGTTTAACGCTTAAGAAACCACTTGTGTTTGAAAAATATTTAGCATTTGCCTCATTCACTTTGGTTTCGGCCGCCTGAGGGTTAACGATCTCCAGTCCTTGCAATGGAGTGAACGCCACACTGGAAGCCGTTCCCGATATTTGTCGTTTAACTGTAGTACTTCCTCCATATGTCTGCTGTTTTTGTAAATTTTTGTGTAATGTTTTAGAAATCCTAACTTTAGTTTTCTCGTCGACTGTCGGTCCTCTTATTCTTCCGGTTCCAGATTTGCCCATTTGTCCGGTAGTGAATCCGAGATCGTTCTGATAGGCGTCGTCTTCTATATCTCCGAAATTCATTCTATTCGCCTGTTTTCTCAAATCCGTTATAACTAATCTTTCTTTTAATTTTCGTATTCTTTTTCCGCCCCTTTTCTTCTGGGGCTGATCTATAGGTGCGGCTAAAGGTTTGATAGTTTTGACGGGAGGGGGTTCTTGAAGTTTATCCAATTGTCTCTCAATTTTCTCTTTAAACATATAACCAATGGATCCATCAGTAGCCGCGTGCGAGGCATCTACTCTGGCGGCTATCGTACACTTATTGGCCACTAAACGGGCGGCTTTTCTTCTGAGATCAGGCGGTGCTGTTTGTACTAAATCTGTATTAAAGACAAACCCCGTGTGAGGCATAATAGCTGTTGAAGAAAAGCCTGAAAGTGATCTACGCTGAGAACCCAATACTTCGAGATTACAAGACGGCATTTTAGACAATCGGGTCAAACCTCCGGCCAAACCCATTAATTTTGCAGCAATGGCTGCCCCCGCGATCGCTGACAAATTGGGAGCAATAAAAGACATTCGCGACTCAACAAATTCATAGATCTTTTGTTTGTAATCATTTAATTCAATGGCGATATCACAGCCCTCGTGAATGTAATGAAGTTCCTCTTCAGTTAAGACTACCCCCTGAGTAGTGGATGCGGTCACAGAGACAACCATAATAGTTGCCTGAGTCAAGAATTCTTGCATTTTTTCATTAGTTTTTGCGCGATTCAACTCATTTCCCAATTCTTTAACAGTCATTACATATTCGAGTGCCGTCGGAACCAATGATTCCAATTCGGGGAATCTTTTGGCGTATTTGTCTCTAACGAACTTATGAATGACGACAATATCGTTATCGATAGCGACCGCCATATTATTTGCGTCGACAATAAGTTTATATTCTGGATGTGATTCTACCGGTCCGTCGATTTGACTCTTTTTGAATGAAATCTCTTTTGTTTGTTTTAATTTGATTTCATTCATTACTCGAACCAATTCTTGGCTGTCAATCAAATTGGCTAAACTTTTAACAGAAGTATAAACTGGAACTGTCTTTAAGTCGTCGCTTTCCATCGGTGTCTCTTCCGACATATCATTTGCCATCAGAGGAATGGCGGTGTTGTCGACATCGTCGTCGCCCTCCAAATCAGCCAATAGTTCATCGGCTAAAGACATGTCTTTTGTTTATTCAAACTTTTAGTCAAATACTAAACCAAAGGTTTTTAAATCGTTTGGTTTTCGCAAATGTTTTCAATGTTTTTCATACAATCGATGAAACACTAAAAACGTATAAATTTTAAGTCAAACAATACTTTTGTTGAAATCAATTTTGATGTCAATTAGAGATTAAAAAATTGATAATAATGTGGGGTCTTATCAACTAATTTCAAGTTAAAGTCAGGACAGGACAAGTCAGGTCAGTTCGGGTTAGTTTTCATCTTCTGATGTCAATTATAAAAGGGTTTACTTTTAAAGACATGTTTTGTTTTGATTATTTTTCTTAAAACCCCTGACATATAATACAATAAAACTTAATTATAAATTACATTAAAAATTAAATCTATACTCAATTAATTGGCATTAAAATAAAAAAAATAACTAAATTTATAATTAATATTGATTTAGTTTATATTAATTTGTGAGTAATAAACGAATTTGATCTTAACCAAGACCAATTTAACTATGCTGACTATACATTAGGTTCAACTTAATTGTGATGTTAACTAAAGGGATGTTATGCTAAAAAATTCTCAGAATATTTGACTTTTGCTTTATTTTAAAATCAAAACATTTGTTAATTTATTTTTTGTTATTAAAGTATTGAATAATTAATTGAGAATTAATTGATTTAATGGTTGATATGGAAGTCGAGGACGAAGTGTTAGAAGAAGTGGACGTCTTTCTCAATAAAAATGTTTCCCAAAATCTTCATATTTTCCAGTATTTGTCACAAAACTCTCCAATCGCTGAACGGACTGATTGTGAAGTTAAGGCCAGACCTAATCATAGAATCTTTGAGATCAGCTCTAATTTAGACACAAAAAGTAAAAACTTTGACGAAAGAAAAAGTGAATTATTTGGTCGATATTTAGAAGAAAATCCGTCAAAATTGGATCAAAAAGACAAAAGTCATGAAAGCGATAAACTTATAAAACAAGTGTTGAAATCAAATGAATTGAAGCCAAGATTAGGTCAATACTGTGTAGCACTTCTTCGCAATGATTGTCACGAACTCCACATAAATCCGATTCGATCTGTGATTCAGTTTAAGCCAAAACTCAATTATTTAGACAATAAGACGCCTGAAATCAGTTCCAGTAAATCGAAATCTGGTTCCAAAGGGGAGGAATCAGACGGAGGTCTTTCTTCTCAGGACGAGGCGGACATCCAAACCATAACAATGCGTTTTGCGGGACCTGACGAAGAAAAACAGAGGAAAGCCAGGGAACGATCCTTTGCTTATTATCAACAAAAATTAGCAAAAGATCAGTGGATTGATATTAATTGTCATCCAATCGATAGTCAAATATCTTCAGAGAAAAGAATGTCTTTATTGTATAATTCGCCACAAAGTCATGACAACAGTGAAGACGATTTGATTTAATGTTTTTTTTCAGTTAATTTAATAATTTATTGAAATTTAATTTTGTAATAAATGAATAAATATTTAATTTTATGAAAAGTTTTCACAGTTTATAAGCATTTCATTGAGATTTTGAGTTGAAATAAAGGACTAAATCAGAACAAATTGCAAATGGATTTATGTTGTGTTAACTAACATCTGCGAATATCATTTATCTGTTTTTCATCTTTCTGAATATTGTTTCTAACTTTTATTAATGAAAACAGCATGAACACAGTGAGACACATCACTTTCTTATAATTGCAAATTTTGCAACACACTGTATAAATAGTAGACGCATAAATCGAATATATTCGAATAACAAGCATTCATGCTGATCGATATTTCTAGTTTTAATCAAATTTCACCATTTCATTATATCTTGAAATGTCTTTTCTGATAATCTTTGTCGGAATTAAAGTGTTTAATCAGTTTCATCACTGAATTAACCAGACCCATATATAGAATAGTTTCTGTTTAGAATAAAATATTCAAAAATTGTACGACAATGGCTTTTATCGGAACATGTGTTGAATTATTGACTAATTTTAAATAAGGGGTCAAAACTTTGCTTTCAAATCGATAATATTATAATGAATGTATTAATGACGACTCTTATCTTAAGTGATAAGAGTTGCCTTGAAAATATAAAAAGGCTATAAGATAACGGCTTCAAATTTGAGCATTCCTTTGAAGGAATGCTAACATTTGAAAAGCTGTTATCGCCCTGTTTGGGTCGCCATTAGAAGAAATATTAAAAAATTGGACACTATTTCGGTCAAAAAACGGGGAATATTTTATATATGAGAGTAAGTAATAATTTTTAAAAATGTGCAAAGTTATTCCAAATCTAATGATACAGAATTCAAAAGTATTTGTCAAGTTTTTATAATTTTAATAGATGAAAAACTGAGAAAAATTGAGTGTCATCGAAGGCCATTACTGGATATTTAATCAGAAGCCGCTTTTTGAAGACCTCTAAAAAGGTGCCGATGGCACACCTCAAGAGAAGTGTCAGAGACACAATCAAAGAGGAGTGCAAGAGGCATATTTCAAGAGTGGTGCTTAAGGCACACATCTTGGAGTCCAGTGACGGACCCATGGAGTCAAGTGACGGACTCATGGAGTCCAGTGACGGACTCATGGAGTCCAGTAACGGACTCATGGAGTTCAGTAACGGACTCATGGAGTTCAGTAACGGGCTCATGGAGTCCAGTGACGGACTCATGGAGTCCAGTGACGGACTCATGGAGTCCAGTAACGGACTCATGGAGTCAAGTGACGGACTCTTGGAGTTCAGTGGCGGACTCATGGAGTCCAGTGACGGACTCATGGAGTCAAGTGGCGGACTTATGGGGTCCGTTGCAGGACTCAGGGGGTCCGTTGCAGGATTCAAGGAGTTCAGTGAAGAATCCAGGGAGTCCAGTGGAGTACTCGTTGAGTCTTGTGCACGGCTCATGGATTCTGGTACAGGACTCTGGAAGTTTAGTACAGTACTCGAGAATATAGAACTAGGGAAATCCTCAGTAGGACTGTTGAGTGCCGCCATTGCGTTCTTGTTGTTGTGCCGGTTATGACGCTCTATGAGAGTGCCTGTTATGGCACTCTTCGGGAGTGCCAGCACTGAGTACTGCATACGCGCTCCGGTTTAATGGAAACGGGATACCGGGTAATTGAAAGGAAAAACCCAGTTATAGAGATTTACCGGATTAAGGAAACGAGACACCGGATAATAGGGACGGATATTTAAGTAGTAAATACGGGATTCCGTATTTATAGAGACGGGTATTTGAATCGTTAAGACGGGATTCTGGTTTGAGGAGACGGGTTCCAGTTAAATAACCGCTCGGGAAATACTTACACATTGTCCTCTTCTCTAATTGGTTCTCTTCTTAAACGGTTTTCACTCTCTCATCCCTCGTCTAGTATATAAGGCGAGAAGTCGTGTATGTTTTGTGCAGTTCTTCGTTTGTATTATTTGTATAAACAACTAATAAAAGCTTTTAATTAGAAGTAAGTCTTTATTATTTGTGCCGTTCATAAGCTCCCGGCGGTCAGCCGCTCGGGCCGTCGGGAGGCTGAAGCAATAGCCCTACCGCTCGATGGTATGGCCACGACTACCACCTGCTTGGACTCATTGGATAGACGTATGGATGGAGGTATGGATGGACGGATGGATGGACAGATGGATGGACTGATGGATGGGTCCCAAGCAGTGAGGCCATTGGCAAGTTGCCGACGAGAAGTGGACGTGTCGGGCCGTCGGCGACTGGCCAATCCTTACAATATTTTAGTGAATAATTATCAATAGAATTACCTTCAAATGTGAATGACCATCATTGTCCATCCATCCATACACCATGTCAATTTCATTTAATCTACCATGTTTCGAAAATCCAAAGCCAATCATACCTTTTGTTTTAACCTCAACTCTGAAAGTCAGCTCTTTCTTCAAAGAATTTGGAGACCATTTCAATACAAAGTTCTTATCAATACTTTTCTCTCTAAACCATTCTTCAGACTTTGTCGTTGAAACTAAAGTTATTATAAAATATAAGTTTGAAAAATACATTTTGAGGATTTATTTTAAAATAAATAATGATTGTTAAAATAAATTGATTTTAAATGATTGTTTTGATGATTTTTTTAGTATAACTGAAAAGGATAGTTAAAATTATATCAAATATGTTATTCTCAATCTGAAAATGAAAATGATTATAATTACTTATTTTCTATTGGTAACAGTAGTTATCTTTTGATATTAAACATGTTTAAATAATATTTAGAATTATTTTTAAAAATCAAAAATATATGATATTTATATTTTAAACTTTAATACATAGATATTTTTAAAAAAATTATACTTTAAATTATTTTCTAAAAATGATGAAGTTTTCTTAGAAAACAACGATCAAGTTAATCATTTAAATTGATCGAACTTAATACTCAAATTAAATATTTCGTTTTCAAATATTTAAAATAAGCAAATCAAACAAACTAGATACCCTTAATCCCAGAATAGACGCTGTCATCGGAAATCAATATTTTTAAATATTCATAATGAACATAAATGTTCTTACACTTTACTATTCAGAGTTATTAAATAAAAAGCAGAATACTTTATTCTTAAGTTATTTTATCATTCAATTAAAATGTTTTTCTTTCTCAATTCATTAAGATTATATTTGAAAACAAACTTTTTGAAGAAATTACAATGTTAAATGAGTTAAAATCTATTTTCGTGAGCAACTTTATCTTTAATTTTGAAATTTTTGACGTATTTATAATGACCCGATGTTAATCATCTTCAATTTTGAAAAAAAAACAATTTAAAACATATATTTATAATAGTTTATTTTTCGAAAAATTGCATTTTTTTAAAAAAATTTCAAATCACATGATTTATGTTTCTTTAATTCTATATTTTCGAAACTTAAAATCAAAACTTTCAAAACAATGTTAATTAAATTATTATTCCTTTGAAAGTAATTTTTAAAGAATTGAATAAAAATTTAAAAGAAAAATTTAAATTCAAATTCGGAGAGATTTGTTTTTGTTTCAAAAATTTCGAATCATTTATCCAAGGACAGAATTCAAACTTTACTTGACCCATTATATCGTCATAAAGATTATGGGGTTTTCCAATTGAGTGGCAAAATTTATTACTCTCATTAGGTTTCCTTAATGTGTCGCAACACTCAATCATTTCGGATTGAATTTGAATTTTTTCCAATTCTTCAGGATTTTTCATAAGATATTCATCGTTTTTAATGAAATCCAAAAGTTTTGTGTTATTATATTTAATTGGTTCACGAATAATTGTTTCGTTATGAAGTCCATCAAAGCTAAAATTATTTTGAAAATTAACATGACAATTAAAGAATCGGCCATTCATTTCTGTGGGTTTTAAACAAATCATATTTCGAAAATGTTTCAATTGAATTTGATTCTGTTAACGGTGTTTTGAAGAACTATCAACGTAAATTTTTCATGATAATTTAAAATTGTGTTTTAATATGTAAATTATTATCATTTGCAAAACCCTTGATTTTAAGCTATACCCGAAAATCATGAGTAAAATTTTATTTCTATTTAAAATTGGAAGAACTTTGATAAAATATTACAACAAAGTCATTTAAATTGATGAAGAAACGAAATAAATATTTTCAATTGAAAGTCACGAATTTGGCCAAACCTTTTCTAAAATATCGTAATATAAAGAAATTTAATCCTGATGATCTCTAAACTTATTCAAAAGATTTTTGAATAAATTTTTCTAATATATAAACTTTTTTTGAACAGTAAAACAAGTGTTTGAGTTATTTTGAATTTTCTTATATTTACTTAATAATTGATTATTTGAATTTATTCAATAAAAATATTAATCTTCGATTTCAATTAATTTATTACAGACTTCAGGTTAATTAGATTTACTGAGTTTTCATTTCAAAGAATCTTTTTTTTTAAAATCTCACTAAAAAATTTAGTTGTTTTTCAGATACAAAGTCTCAAATCAAGTATTAACGATATATTTGATAAAATTTTGCAAAAGTCATGATTTCGAGTAATTTTAGTTAATATATTTCGAAACTGATTTCAATGTTTTTGATGTCAAAAATTGATGAAATTTTTCCACTTCCTAATACATAATAAAAATTAACAAAGAGTTTTCATTCCTAGGCCGGGACATGAAGACTTGAAAATAACCCAATCTTAAATATTTTTGCCCAATTTAATAACTTGAAAATATCTTGGAAAAATCAAGTTGATAGTAATTTCAAACACTTTTAAAAAATTTAATTTGATTGAGCCATTTTCAAATAATGATTTGTTAACGAACGTCAGAATTATTTGATCGACTCTTAAATTTATAAAAACATTATTTGATTTTTATTCTTTACTTTTCAATCTCTTCTAAACCAGTTATATTCAACATTGTTGAATAAGACATTGATGATAAACTGGATTGAGTATCCAAGACAT
>JAQFZL010000662.1:0-14089 GCA_034695685.1 Galumna lanceata
GTCATATTTAACGTTTTTTAGACTTTTTCAAAATACCCCCCTAATACCCCCCCCTGGAGATTTTCACCAAAAATCCGGAACTTCACCCCCCCCCCCTGAGACCTCGACCTTTGGCCATCCCTGAATAAAACTGTTGTTAAAAACAGGAATTATATTTCTTTTTATGTATAAAACAGATGACAATAATCGATAGTCCAGGACTTATAGATCCTGTCGGTGGCAAAGTTGGTGGACAAGTGATAGACAACGATGTCTACCAATGGTTTATCGACAGAAGTGATGTTATTTATATTGTGATAGACGTCACTCAAATCCAACTCTCGACTGGACTCAAACTTTTGGTCGAACAGCTCAAGGGTTAGACTATTTTTGACAATTTTTTATAATCGATTTATAAGAGTTTTACAATTATAGGACGAGACGTGCGCTTCATTCTAAGCAAAACAGATTTAGTGCAACAACAGTCTCATATCGTACAAATCATTGGTCAACTACTATGGATGTTATCCCCAATAATGTCCGACGAAAGGCCTCCACAAGTGTTCGCTTTAACGAGTGAGTCATAGGGTTATCAAACAATATAATTAAAACAATATTTTATTAAAAGCGGTTCCACAAGACTTTTACGACGCATTCATCGACGATCAGGAAATTGGATGGCTTAGGGATCTGTCCAATCAAATAAGTGGTATAAATAGAGTCGAAGCGAGAATAGCAGCCCTCAGACGTCACGCCATCCGCGTTAGAAATCACGCAAAACTGGTTGACTGTTATTTGGCCACTTTTTACAAAAATAAAGGGATTTTCACTTTTGGTAATTCATATTCTGTGCTAAACTTTTCAACAAAAAGCAAATATTTATAGGCGCCAGTTCTCGACAACTGGCCAGTGATATAACTGAAAACCCTCATCAATATAGAGTTTATAGCGGAGCTCTGGCCGGACAGTCACAAAACATTTCAAGATATGATTTGCCGGATCCGGGAGTTTACAGGGAATTTTTTAGGTATTCTTTACTTTTTAGTCAAAAAAATTACTGAAGAATATTCTTAATTTTAACAGATCTAATCCATTGATTGATTTCAAGCCATTGACATCCACTTGTTCCTACTTTAAAGGCTGTCCGATCGACAAATTGGACATCACTATAGCCTATCAGTAATTAATTGTTGAAATGATTTCACTTAAATTAAAATAAATTACTTTTAATAGACTTCCAGAACTGGTGGGAAAATACAAGAAATTGACTCGAATACAACCCTATCCTTAGGAGTAAAGATTGCCATCGATTTAGAAATTTATTTTCAATAATTGTTTTGTTGAAAATAAAATCATTTATTTTGTTTCGATGAAATGATTTGCCGATAAATCCGGAGATAAATCACTTTAAATATATTTTTCATAATTAAATATTTAAGTCTAAGTTTAGAAAAAAATCTACGAAACAATTGATTAAAAATTATTGACTAAATAGTGATCAGCATCTGATGGCTGTCCCGATGGCCATAAAAGTGCCAAAAGTTCCGCCGCCCTTATATTAAACATTCATAACATTAAAACTAAAACATTCGGAGTTATCATTACCTGAATCATTACTTTTCCCAACGAAGACAAGAGTTCCCGTCCTCTCAGTCCTAATCTGTAATATGTTTTAAACGTCAAATAAATTCATTAAAAGTTAAGTACTTTTGAATTCATTTATAGAATTGAATCACAAATATATTACTGAAACAAAAAGAGTTTAATTGAAAACTTTTAAATAAATGATTGGATGTCAATGAATGGTAGGCAACAACTCTTTAGTTATTATTAGACATTTTATAAAATCCCTCACAGAATGTCGAAGAGTGACCAAGGGTGTCAATTAGTTCATCATTTGAAATATCACTTTTAATCGGTATTTGAATGACGTTTTAATCGAAATTTTAATGGAAATGATATACAAAACAAACTAAAAGTAATATTTTAAATGTCTCTCAAGAAGTCATTATTTGGTTCAAAAGATATTTTTTAAGTTTGTATTGTTTTTGTTGTTTCGGACTTTTTTTGACTTAATTTTAAACAAAAATTGGATTCAATCGTATTTATAAAAACAAACCTCAAAGCGTTGAGTCCTCCGAAGACAACTCCAGAGGCCATTCCGACGCACATCCCCTGTAAATAACAATTATTAATCGGCGATAAATCAGGTGAAGAACTAAAACCATTGCGAATCCGTATTTGACTCTATCGAAACACGAGGGCTGCTGTCGATTGCCATAAACGTTACCGACGGCCGGCATTTCCTGATATTTAATAAATCACTAATAATAAGATAATTTTGAGGCGAAAATCACTATTAATTAAAAAAAATTTGTGGCACTTCTAAGCGCTTCCAATGTTTTGTTTTTCACTTAAAAACTTGAAACGCCATCCGAGAGATGCCTCTAAACACGTAAACAGTGAACATATTTGAGGAAAAGCAAGTCGTGCGCATTCATTGTCTCATATTCTGGTTTTGAGGTCACAAACATTGACAATATAATAATGGCTCATTGCATGTGTGAGGCTCAGTGGTCTAGGGGTATGATTCTCGCTTCGGGTGCGAGAGGTCCCGGGTTCAAATCCCGGCTGAGCCCAGTTTTTTGTGTTTATATTTTTCTTTTTAATTATTTTCTATTAATTGTCTAAAAATAATTTTGAGATAAACTTTTGATAATTGAAATGACTTTTAATTTAATTTATAAAACAATAAATAAATAATAAAATGTTAATGAATTGCATAAATTGTCACTCATTTGTTTTAATCAAACGAATTACAGATTTTGATTACATTATATATTAAATTAGGTTTTAATGTTTTTGATGGCAATAAACAATTGATTATCGCTTTGGTTTCCAAAGACCTAATGTTTACAATAATTTTAATTACTATTGAATTAAAGGAATGAAATTTATTACAATTGTTTGCGAGTCTTAGAATAGCGGCCATACTTTGGAATACAAGATATGGAAGATATGGAGACAAATGACAACTTTTACCGATGAGTTAATTACAATAAATTGTGTTTAAAATAAATGAAAAAAAGATCTAAATTTAAGTTAATTTAAGTAAAAAATAAAATATACTGTTATTTGATATACAACTTAAAAGTTGGGTTCAGTCAGTCATAACTTTTAGTGCAAAACTTTAATCCGAGATTTGTTTGGATGAACACAAATGAGAGAAATAATAATTTAGTGAAACATTTCTGCCTTCTTTTGCATGCATTCAAAGACCAGAAGCCAAAGACTAATTCATTGATGAGCCGTCGCTATCGGTGTCATGAGATCGGGAACTGTTTGATCGTTTGCAGCGATAACTTTGTGACACTCAGTACTGATCGACTGATGGTTCGTAACAGCCGTTTGGCTAATGTTCGCTATTTTATTAAACTTGCAGTTATTGACCGAACGGTAGTTTTTAAACCAACGATGAGATAACACATCTTCGGCTGAGAGCCGTTCTGTTGGTTCTAAACGCATAAGATTTTTAATCAAACACTTGGCGTGCGGTGAGAGTGAGTCAGGAATGGAAAACGTTCCTCTTCTGATCTTACAGAACAGAACCGATGGGTTTGCGTCGTGAAAGGGGTAACGCCCGACAAGCATTGTATACAATATCACTCCTAAAGACCAACAGTCAGCTCTTCGCGCAGAATACTTTCCCCTATTCACTGATAAAATCTCTGGACTGACATATGCAGGACATCCAAGTTTGTCACTCAGCATATCGTCTTCGCCTTCTTCTAAAACGAGCGCGTCTTCCAGTGTTTCTAATTTTAGTTGAGTTCTGAATACAAACACAAATTATTAATAAATTGATTAAACAAATACTGATTCGTTGCAAACCTTTCTTTATTTGCAAATAAAAATTTTCTGAGTTTGAGATCTCTTAAAATGATTCCATTTTGATGACAATCGGCGACAATTGAGACGATTTGATGGAATAAATGAATGGCTTCTGATTCTCGTAAACGTTTTTTGCTCCGAACATAAGAGTGAAGATCACCGAATGACGGACTAAATAATACAAATGTGTTCTGTTTGGCCACTAAGACCTGTTCCACTCTGTTTATGGATGAGTGGCCATCCATTCTTAAATGACCCGAAAGAAATTGATGATAGTTTTGAGTGGAGACCATCTGTCAAACAAACAGACATTTATTAAACAATTGGTTCAATCATTAAAACAGATGAAGACATACTTTACAACAAAACTCTTGATTGGTATTAGTGTCGAGACAACGGAACAAATTACTTGTCTCGAACTGTTCCACTAAAATGTATTTATCGCCGAAACTTAGGGGCAGATTAACACTAAGGGGTGATTCAGTGGCTAAAACGGGTGGTGTCGGCGGCTGTAAGTTTGGCCTCAATCTTGAGTTTTGTGACCCTTTCACTGATTGACGACTTTTATCATTTGAGAGGTCGAGACGAGGCCTCGATTGGGTCCGAGAGAGAGGCCGTTGACATATGCTTTGAGGCGAGTCCTGTGTATAACTCATTTGTTAAACCGATTTAATCAACTCTTCTTTAGTCTCTAATTGTATAAAATCGGAGACAAAAATTGTTTTGTGGACACACTTTCAATAGTTAATAGCAATAAGTTATTACGTTGCGATTAACTCGACTCTTGACTCGACTCAATACAATCCTCGCCATCACAAGCCTTACCATTGGTTGACAACTCTTGACGTTCACTGACTTGTCAGTGGTTTGAGTCCCGCCCACAACCAGTGGTGGCATTGACTGCCACTATTGCTTCATCTGTGGATGTCTGTTGCAAATAGTGAGTAGTGGTAGCAATGCTTAACCAATGCTGTGCTATAGGCTATGGTAAGGCTCAGGCAATACAAGTAAATATTTTTGCTTTAATACCTTTGACCCAAATATCGAGCGTTTATTTCGAAATAATTCAATGACTCAATTGAATGGCAATTGTTTGCATTCGTTGCATAAGAAACCTCTGATTCGACTCAAACCACTTCTTCCACAGGAATTCCTGTTATGAAGTCCTTCTTATTTTAATTTAGGATTTAAAAAGTGTTGGAAATGTGTTATATTTAGTCTCGTTTTTTAATAGATAACTCTTTTTTATTTTTCTCTGAAATTAAATACTCATTCATTTCATTGCAGACATAGAAGTGATAAATAACTCTTAATTAATAAATAGTGAACTTTTATCCCAATATATGAGATCACGTACTCATTACCACTCATTTCTACTCTAAACTAATCCAAAAAATACTTTATTACGAAATTATATCCAAAATCACTGTTTTATTGAACGAATTGCAAGAGTTTCTATAATTATAAATAGATAAGATGAGTGTGAGTGTGATCCGGATCACTGATCACTACTTATTTATTATTTTATAGCTACTAATGTATAACAAGGTTTGCTTAAATCCAATGAACACTACATTTACGGTCATAAAATCTGTTTGCCTAACGATAAATGAATGAATGATCACCACATAAGACATAATGAAGGCATAGTCGAGGCATAAGTCAATGAAAATTCCTTCGAATAATTTATGAATTTCTTAAAAAGTTTTGTTAAGAAAACGCTGTTTTCCTTTTGCTTGTAATCACTTCCTGTTTTTTATTACAATCGCTTTTAAACCGAAGAGTGGGTCAAAAACATATTATTACTCAAATGAACTGAAAAACAAGTATTAAATGTTTATCTCTGACCACTTCTTATCATTAAATTTAGTCTTATTCTTATCGTTATAGTTTGTGACGACAATCACGTAATCAAATAAACATGTACATAGTTGTACTTGCTAATTTATTGATTATTACTTTATTATAAGAAAAGGGTGTCATTTTTTGGGTAATATTTTTGAAGGTTTGACTCTTTTGACGGCAATCCTTCCCTTTGTATTTAACGCCTATTAGAAGATGACGTCAATCTAATAAGAATTGGATTTATTTATCAGAAAATAAGTTTCAAAACCCAAATGTAATCCAAATGTTTCATGAATTACAACATCTTTTCTTTTAAAAGATATTTCATAAACTAAACGATAGATTCGCAACACTTGTCTGACAGTTATCTTATATTAAATTTTAAATATAAAGTTAATAAGAGTTGAGTTTCAATAAGAATTGAATTTATAGAATCTATAGAATTATTTATAGATTCTAAAGACTGCCCTCTATTTTACTAAACAAAGTGAAAATCTATTGATTTAGTGGTATTGCAAAACACAAGAATATTCTAAAAACTATTTTCTGTTTAAATAAGGTTTTGATCACTTTATTTAAGTTATAAATAACTTTTGAGCGAAGAATTGCTTAATTGAAGCCTTTCTGACAATACTATTCAAATCGAAAAATGCAATTAAAAAGTTGTAAATAAAAGTAAGTTATGGAGTGTCACCGCTTTTGAAAGCAGTGAACAGTTGCCAATTGCTTTTCAAAAGCCGATTGCGAAATGTCTGTCGGCTTATGTTATGGTTTCCACATATATTCATCATTTACTGAATAAAATAGGCTTCGACTCAATGCAAACGTTTAGGATTATTACGAAAAAAATGGCAATCATTTCATTTAAATATTAAATAGAAATCAGTTTCCAAATAAAGATAAACAATTTCTTCATTCACTTATTATAAGTAATTCCTTGAAAAAGGTTAACATTGAATGTTAACATTGAGCGACGAATTTCGCAATCATTTACCAAAACGTTAAATAACAAAAACATTTGAATGTCAGACAATTAATATACAAAATATTAATTGAAAAACATTTTAAACAAAAAAATAAAAAAATACTTCATTTAAACTCAATTTTTTAAAATAATAACTTATTTAAATTTTAATTCCTTTTTTTACTATTTTTTTCCTACAAACAAAAGTGAGTCTGTGCTCAATGGATGTCAACATTAATTACATTAGATTTCATATAGACTTAAGCTCTGGCAGTGGCCGTCCTTTTAGTTTGATTTTTTTCAGCGTAACTTTTAATTCGAGCCTCGATTTCAGGTCTGAAGTGTCGGATTAGACCCTAAACCAAAACAGACAATCAATAAATGTGTGCCTAAAAACAAGTGTGCAGACCTGTACAGGCCATGCGGCTGCATCTCCTAAAGCACATATGGTGTGCCCTTCAATTTGTTTACTCATTTCATAAATCATATCGATTTCTTCAGGTTTTGCATTTCCTTCAACAAAACGCCACATAATTTTGTTGAGCCAACCGACTCCTTCTCGACAGGGAGTGCACTATACCATACATTTCATTGAAAATATTATAAAACAATAGGAGAGTGACTCACTTGACCACAACTTTCGTGTTTGTAAAAAGTGAGGAGTCGTGCGATTGCTTTAACGATATCCGTCTGTTTATTCATTACAATTATGGCAGCCGTTCCTAAACCTGTCTGAGCGGCGATCAGAGAATCGAAATCCATTAGAACTTCTTCACAAACTTTTTTAGGAATAATAGGAGTGGAAGAACCGCCCGGAATAATACCCAAAAGATTATCCCAACCGCCTAACACTCCTCCGGCATGTCTTTCAATCAATTCTTTTAAAGGAATAGACATTTCCTCTTCGACAGTACAGGGATTGTTGACGTGACCCGAAATATTGTACAGTTTTGTACCACTATTTCGTGTCCGACCAAAAGATACGAACCAATTACCCCCTCTTCGACATATAGTTGGCGCGACCGCAACAGTTTCTACATTAGATACAGTTGTCGGACAACCAAACACTCCGATATCTGCTGGAAAGGGGGGTTTCAATCGAGGTTTTCCTTGTTTTCCTTCAATAGATTCAATTAAAGCGGTTTCTTCTCCACAAATGTAAGCACCGGCTCCTCTGTGCACATACACATCGAAGTCATAACCACTACCGCAGGCATTATTCCCAATAAGGCCTTCTTTATAGGCCTCTCGAATAGCAATTTGAAGATTTGATGCCTCGTTATAGAACTCTCCTCTAATGTATATGTAAGCGGCCATCGCTCCCATTGAACGTCCGGCCACAAGACATCCCTCGATGAGTTTGTGTGGGTCGTGACGCATTATATCCCTGTCCTTGCAAGTACCTGGCTCACCCTCATCAGCGTTAACCACTAAATATTTAGGTCTTCCGTCTGAGGGCTTATTCATGAAACTCCACTTAAGACCAGTGGGAAAACCGGCGCCTCCGCGACCTCTGAGTCCCGAAATTTTGACTTCATTTTGAATCCATTCGTGTCCTTTAAGTAATATCTCTTTAGTCTTATACCAATCGCCCTAAACATACATTAAATACATTTAATGAGTTCAACAAAATTATCTTCAATTGAATACCCTTTTAAGCGCTCCCTTTAATTTCCAGTCATGTCTTCCGTACAAATTTGTGAATATTCTGTCAGAGTCTTGGAGTGGACCAAACTTTGTCTGAATTCAACGTTAATTTTTTTTGTAAATAAGACCTAAACATTTGTGTCCTAACCTTTTGTGGTGGAGTTTGTGTCTGTGTCTGATTACTTTGGTGTCGAACAATACTTTGGCTTAATATTGCTATCAAACAAACCATTAATTTAATCAATTAAATGACTGAAAATACAAACCCGTCGACACCGGATTAGTTCTAAACACTCTTTGAGTCAACATTTGATCCAATGTTTATATGAATGCAAAGATTTTCGGTGTTTTGTTTACAAACAATACTTTCATTTTTAAACAAATAAAGCGTTACTTTTAAAGGTAGAAGTGTTTTGAAATATTTGTTTAGAATTAAATTTCATTAAATATTAATTAATTAAATTATTTCCGATTGATTTTTAATAAATGAAATAAAAAAAAATTTTTCAAAATAGTTATTTAAGGTAGTATTTTTTAATTTTATATAAATTTTGGACTAAAAATTCATGAATAGACGTAACGTTATATCTGTTGTTAGAAAATAAAATCGTTTGCAGTCTTTTATTGCATCACTAGTTGTTTGGATTAATTTTAAAGACAATTTAAAGACAATTTAAAGAATTTAACTGATAATGTCATCGTCTCGACAGAAATCAAGCAGTGCTGCACTTCCTCTGAGTCGTGTTAAGACAATAATGCGTTCGTCGCCCGAAGTGTCATCAATAAGTCCGGACGCTATTGTTTTGACCTCTCATTCGGCGGTAATATTTCAAAATAAAGAAAATATTTTTACTTTTATTTAATTTATAGCAACTGTTTATCAGTCAATTAGTTAGGGATGCCTTTGAATTGTCTCGCAAACAGTCGGCCACTAAACTTGAATACAAACATTTGTCAGAAGTGGTGACAACAAACCCTCGGATGTCATTTCTTCAGGACATTCTTCCGCAAAAGATTAAAGTCAAAGAGTATCGAAAAATGTTGGAATCTATACAACAACAAGCCTTAAGTGAGAACTGTTCTGAAGAACAAATCAGTAGTGAAGAGGAAGACAATGAAAAGGAATGAATTTAATCAAATTTTTTTACCAATTTTTCATCAATTTTTTCATTCATTAAATAATAAAATATTTGAACGCATTTTATGTTTAAAATGTTTATTAAATTAAGTGAAAAATATTATTATTTGTTCCCAAAAAATAGGTTTGAAATCATTAAACAATTGCTTTGATTCTCAAAAAACTAATAGTTTTGATGACAAATAAAATTGATGTTAAAATTTAAATCAAAGACTAGTGAAAGACGATATCAATGGTCAGTATTGCCTCAAATGCCTCTATTCGGAAGGTCTTTGACTTTGTAAATCCTGACCAACCAGTGCTCTGTAGTATAGGCCTCTTCCAACACTTGGAGGTCAAAATCTTTGTTTCCGATTTCAGCCCCTCTCACGCGATCATAACCGGGAGGTTTGCCTTTAATTAAATATTAGTATTTCTTAAATTTTATAAAAAAAATTTCATAAATACCTCCTTCAGTATAAACTGATCCAAACCGATAATAAGACATTTTATACATAAGACAGTTAAGTAAAGTGGGTGAGCCCTCCCGATCTACTCTGAATTCTCCGGAAGAAGTATAATAATCATTTTCTTTAATATGAGAGCCCCTATCAGTACTGCCACCAATTCTAACCATCCATAAGAATTTATTGATGTCATCTGAGGAATATCCAGTCAGACCTCCAAAAATAACTAATACATAATTGACGTCAAGTTCTCTCATTATTTCATAAGCTTTATCTTCAGGTGAGGCCATGGCCTGACCCACACGTGAAATATGTGTGTTATTCCAAGTATTGTTGTCCACCAAAATGGTTCGATTGGCCATCGCTGTGATCTGATATCCATAATCCCACCTAAAAGAGACAATTAAAATGACTAAATATTCAAAAACGAATAGTATTTTAAGACAAACCATGACATGACTTTTGCGTCTTCAGCAGTATTTTGTCGCAACCAATAATAGGCTTCTCTAAAGTCATCGAAAATAATTCGTGAGCCGTCGTGACTGCGGGCCGACAGCACTATTGAAGGCGAAGAATAAGCTTCAGAAGTAACCCAAATACAGTGATAAGTATAAGAGAGGAGTAGTGCAGTGGAGACCAGAACGAAGAAAGAGGCCACTTCGTGCTTCATCACTAAATTACTTTCGTATCGACGCATCTTTTTCTCAGAGGTTTGTCCAGTTTGTTGTCCAAATGCATTGTTTGAATGGCTGTGCGTTGCTGTCACTGATGGCATACTAGAAGTCGGTTCCAATTGTTTACAGTATCGGTTCAACATTTGGGAGATACCGATTCCGGACAAAATACACATAACGGGCGCCAATACTAACATTAAACGAACCATAACTCCCTTTGAATCAACAAAATTTAAAGTAATGAAAATATATTTAAATTTAATTAAGACTTACAGCGAAGTAAATACTTGTGACGCCATAAAGAATAATAAAAATGTTGGCGTCCGTCAGTTTTGTGAAACAAAAGTAAAGACCGACCGGAAAGAGGAAGACTAAGAGTTGCAAATCGAAATAAAATGAAGACCATGAGGTCGGCTGATGTTCAGATACCGATGCAATAATAGGAATATTATTTTTGGCATAAGACGGGTCCAGCAAAGAGTAGAACCGTCCGGTCCAGGGACTGATTTCTATAGATAATACATTAGTATTACAATTGTTTTGTGTTACTTTTATACTCACTTCCGATGACAGTTAAGAATATTCCTGCGCTGAGCGCCACAAAACCAATGAGTAAAACAACGGATCGAAATAAGAGGTCATAAAACTGTTGCGAAAGTTTTGATTTAATGTATTCGTTGAAAGCGAAGAGTTGGCACAACCCAAACACACCAAACGCTGCCATGTGTTCACTGGACGTCACAGGTTGGAAACCCACGAAAGGGATTTGCATTGACAGTAGTGTACCCAAAGCGTAGACCTAAAGTACATTTGAATCAAATGAATGTAAGTCTCAAAAGATTTATAACTTACAGTTGAATACGCGATATAAATGCGATGACTGAACCTTCCGGTGATCATAAGTGCCAACACATGCAATGGTATTAAATTAATGAGGAAAACATATCCGCCCCACGAGGACACCATATAGAAGTAGGCCATTGAACAAAGACACGACCAAAACACTGAACCGCTTTTCACAGATTTGATCCAAAAATAATACGTCAAAAGCATACAAAAAATAGCGATTCCTTCGTTATCATAAGAACCGGCCACTGATCGCGATATATATCCGGGCACTATAGAGATCATAGCAGCGGCCACAAGACCTGATCCACTATCACTCAACTCTTTAGTTAACAAATAAGTGACAATTGTTGTGAAACTCGAGAAAAGCGGCGCCAGAAATACACAGACATTACGGATGTCTATCGGAATGTTAAGCCATTGTGCGCTGTGATAAAACACTGCAGAGGTCACCATAAGACCAGGGTATATGGTGCCACCAATGATACGACCAAGGGGGTACCATGCTCGGTCATCGAACCAGTTTAAAAAATTATAAAAACCCTCTTCTGTGAGGAAACGAGTCGTTCGGTAATTGAAATACGGATCAAATTCATGGATCACAGACTCAAAGCGGAGGACAGAAAATAGACGACATGAAAATGCTATCAAACAATTAAAGACAATCTTCAGAAGCGGTGAAATTCAATTAATCAAAATTAAAATCACTCACAAAGAATTGCGGCCAACAATAAAACTGTCACTTTTAAGAGGACATCCTTCTTGTCATCAGACAAAAGTCGAGACCAGAAGTCACGCGTCTTATAATTGATTGCCATCACAATAATTATATCATTCAAACAATGATTAAATCAAATAAACATTAGTTGACAACACGTGTATCCGACTCTCCTCTAATAGTCGGCGTCTCATAAAAGCAAATTTTCAAAGAAGGGCTCAACAAATATATGTCTCAAATGTTTTAAAACATAAACAATAGCTTTAATACAATTGAGTTAAGCCTTTCTTCCACTCAGAATGATAAGGAAACCTTAGTATTGGTAAACGTTATAAATGTTGTGGAATATAATTAATTTAACGTATAGTACGTTTACATTGAAAATACTAATCCCTAATTTGTTGACCTTACACTTTAGAATAGTCTAGTATAGTTTTAAATAGTTTTGATTTAAATACAATTTAAATATTAATTTGATTTTTCTTCAAAAACGAGTTAACACTTTGAGATAAAAAACTTTCGGATAAAATTGAATACAAATACAGTGAAATAAATTAAAATTTAAAACTTAAACTATTTTAATAAAACAGATTCGACTTAAAAGTTAGATTAGTTAATAAGTTTAGTTGAAAAGACAGTTTTGGGACACTTAAAATTTATTCTTTCAAATAATATTACCAAGTTCATTAAAAACTATACACTTTAATAAGTGACTAATTATTTTCCCTTTTGGACTAAATATTTCGCCCCAATACGTTATATCATGGACCATGATTCATGGTCAATTTTATATGCATTTGATATGGAATATTGACTAATGTTTAATAACAATCAATTTTACAATCAATTTATTTTTAGTTACATTTATTTACAGTAAATTCAGATCTCATTTCAAACAACAAAACAAAAAACAAGAAATTCGTTATAATTTTGTTTTTTTTGCATCAATTCTTCAGATGATATAACTTATGATAAATGTTTATAATTTATAAAGTTTAAAATATATCAATAAACAGATCGAAGTAAGCAAATAATTAAAGTTTCAACAAAAATTATTTTTAGTTTTCGATTTATTATAATTATTACAATTTTTGCAAAATTTAGTCATTTCTTCAGAAAACAATCATTTAAAGCTTCAAAATTATTAAATTACTTAACAAAAAGGCTTTATTTTAATTTTTTTTAAATGATTTCTTAAAAATTGAGATTTTCAGCAAAAAAAAAAGAGTAAATTCCCCCCTTGAAAGGGGTCCTCTGGCCAGGGAGTACTTGGTGAATTTTTGGATCTGAGGAAGTATTGCGAAATACAATGTCCACATCTTAGATATATTATTATATTATATAAGTATTAATAATTCTTATTAGAACTTCTATTTTTTCCCCCATTATTTATTGACATATATTTAACTATTAGTCAGATATTTAGACGCAATTTATAAAAACAAATACAGTATAACTTAATAGAAACCAAAACTGTTATTTTTGGAAAGTATTTGTTACTAATTTTAATGCCTTCTATTTCTATAGACTATAGTATAAATTCTATACTATAGATTATATGGCATAGAATCCATACTATTAAAGATAATTTGCATAACTTTTTTTATTTCTTTGGCCTTTGATTTCAATACAATATACGCTCGATTTATCAGCTCTCGGTTTAACTAGAAGCTCGATATAACCAGGAAAAATTAAAGCACCTTCCGCTTCTATGATACCCATAATGTTAAATGCCTTCGATATAACCGAATGACATTATAGTACAACCCATATAAATAGCTCGATATCTCCAGAAGACTGTAAACCAGGGATGGCCAATAGGGGGGGTATTCCGGGATATCCCCCCTGAGATCCAAAAATCGTAAAAATACCCCCCCCAGGCCTAGGGCCTAAACGAGAAAAAGAACAAAAGAAATGGGCGTGGTTTTCAAAATACCCCCC